>CM026290.1:13838389-14073528 GCA_014851415.1 Cnaphalocrocis medinalis
AAATGTTATTTATCGTATCAGCTAATTATAACATCTCAAAAAATGCAGAATTTATTAAGATAAAAAACATTTAAAATCTAATTTTCAAGGTAAATCAAAAATCACGCAGTCTGTTCTATTCAACGTTACTATTATATTCAATGTTCTGTTATTTAAAAAACTAACGATCCTATTTGAGGATATTAAAAAGTTATAAAATGGCCATTATTAAATAAGTCACAAGTCAACAAATTTTACATTCCTAATAAACATCAAACTGTAGATTTTAGAATAAAATATTTCATAGAACAAAAACTAAATGTTAGCGACCTTGACCAAATAAAACAATTCCTAAATACCTAATAAAAAGTTAAAACAAAGAATAAACATAAAACTGTGGGCTTTAAACCTTAAAATAGGTTCAATTGGACATGGCCAGCGGATACAATCAAATGCCGTGAAAACCCCAATACATTGTACTAGATTATTTGAACAATAATGAATGGTGAACAAAATTGTTTATTAGTCAAACTTATGGGTAAATAAACGGGTTCTTTAACTTCTTTATAAACATTAACATGGAAATTTGTCATTTTTGTGATAATGTATTCTGAGGTTTTTTTGTAGATAGATGACACATTAATTTATTCTGATTATTACAATATTTTAGTTTGACATTCACAAAAACGCAAATCAGTTTGTTTTTTTACTTAAATACGTTCGAGTTTCTTATTAACTGAATTGCAAAATTGTAGCTTACTGTGGAATGTACATATAATACTCTTAATTAATTTCTATTCAAAAATTAAAAGTCTTACTTATGATTATTAAATTCTACATACCTACAGCCAATAACCAATTTAACTTAAACCAATTAACATTACTGCTTTGCATTTTGAAGATCATAAAATAAGTTAACACATCATAAAAGTATCAAGATTTAAAAACCAAATTGTTAAGTTTAAAAAACTGTACACATCATTACTCAAAAGGTTGATATTTAACTTAAAATAAAACTTTACTTGAACATCAGAAACTACGAGTACAAGCTCACACCTAACAGTACAATACAAAAGAGATACAATCGCTGGTGTAGCGGTCTTTTGCAGATCTGCTCTTGTTCCCATCAAAAATATTTTAATACTTTTATAGAAAATAGAATAGGAATAAACATAGACAATTCTATTGTAAAGTTACTTGTACTTTACAAACTTCTTGAAAATATTGAATAGTCATACTTACCTATTTTTGCTGAAGAAGTAGTACCTATCTCATAAAGAGAGATCTATGTAGAACTTAAGCAAAACCTATAGATAGTAAAGGAATAAAGTAGCCCACCGATAATTTAATTTACATGGTGCGATAGACAGTTTAAGAATGAAAAAACAAAATAATCGATGGCAATAATCCGTAAAATTATTCGTAAGAAGACAGTGAAGATAGAACCATAAATCCAACAGATAAACTACCAGATAGTAAATCAAAAGTACAAATAGGCCGCGAAGGCAAAGGCGAAGAGCTACGAGGTGCGCGTGCGACAGGTACACGCAAATCGGTTGTGCAAGCGATCGGAATGTTGGTCGAGATGCCATTGAGAAAGTGCGAACAGACAATGGGACCGGCGAATGTGGAGCGAAGCCGAAATGGGTTTTGATGATGTCGTTTAAGTCACGAGGTTTGAAAAGTTGTAATTTGGTGTTTATTGACTGGTCTGGTGGAGCATTTGAATGATGAATCAGGTTTTTGATATACTGTCGCTACTGAACGAAATAGAACTATATTAAGCTATACATTTTTACCGCTTCACCACAACACTTTGTACCACAATAAATAAAACTACTTACTTACCGTGACACCTGAAAAAAGAGTCACAGTCCGTACCTATAATAAATACTAAGAAAGATTTTACGGACTCTACTTGAATTCAGATTTCTCTTGTCAATACCAAAACACAATTCGGAACAAAATACAAGTAAGGAAGAGTCATTTAGTAATCGTGGCAAGGTTGTTAATAACAGAAGTCATTTAGTTAGTTCAATTTTGTTTTATTATCTCCACATGATTGTTTTTTGACGCCTTTAAAAAACCAAAAGCAATTAACAGCCTATGTCCAATTATTGTCCATCCACTACTGATTTTAGGCTTCTGTGAAGGAGATAGAAATTACAATGTCTATCCCAGACTTTCCAAATCCAGCCTGCAACTCTCCGAAGGTCATCAGTCCAAGGAGTGGCATAGTTGCCTACAGTACGCTTGTCTATCTTTCCCCATCTTTCGCCCTCTTACTCACGTAAATTATTCTCATCAACGTCACGATGTTGTCTATGCTTACCAAACCACGAGTCTCTATCAACATTGTCTAAGTAGGCATCTGCTTCCCAGGTTCCCCGTTATTATCTAAGAGACATAATTTATGTACCATTCTTGTCTCTAATGATAATAGACATAATAATTTAACATAAAAAGAGAAAACAAATACAGTTATACAACGCGACCGTTTAAGTTCATGCTCTGTTTCAAAATGTAATAAAACGAATGTAGTAGTCACCTGCTCTTCTGTTAAATCAGAAGATTATGTATCATTGACCAATTTAAAACTCCACTGGTGTTGCAAGTGTCCATGAGCGGCGGTAATTGCTTACCATCAGGTGATCCACCGGCTCGTCTGCTACCTATCACATAAAAAAAAAATGTTTGAGTCCAAGCTACATTGGCAAAATGTAGCCTTTTGGTAACCAATGTTGCTTGACATACATGTACAAGGGTCTCTCGATGCTGTAGATATACCAATATCTCTCCAAGTATTCACGAGTGTTGTAGTGTATGCAATACCTACATTACGAAGAAATCCGATGGAGAACCAGGGTAAATTGGAAATAGGTGCTTAATACTTCTTGCCTAGATTGGGACAACGATTAATGGGTATACCACAAGTGGTTGGTCCCATCGGTTAGATGATATTGATCCTAACAGAAAAGAATAGCGAAATGCAGATGAGGCCTATACTCAACAGTGAGTGTTTGTGGGACCAGATGATGTTGATGACGAAATATTATAAATCTTAGCACTTTGTAATTGCACAGAGTAAAGGTACCTACTTCGATAGTAAATACTATGTTAAATAGGCGTTGATAAGTTTGGTTTGCTGCTGTTTAGGAATTAATTTACGAACAGAACTCGTTAATTGTTCTAAGTGTGTCTTATGTGCTAATAACGTAGCTCATTTTGGCTTAAACCAATAAGTTAGCCACACCAAACCCGAGTAAAAGTAGATTCGATCAGCCCTGCTCTGCCCACACTTTGCCCACGCCCCGACATAATTTGCCCATAGACTATTGACCAATACTGACCAAAATGATCACCTACAAGTTCCCACTTCATTCACATCACCACCAAAACAAAAATCAACTTTAGCACCCACGAGTTAAATAACACTTTCGAAATTATCCACTCTGGCTTTTGTCTTTAGGTAGGTGTCTACCACAGCGGAGTGGAAGCGACAAGCTATTAAGTAACCTTATAATCTTCTTCTCTAGTCGGCACTTGATCAGAAAAATCACTAATCAAAGACAGTCAATAGTAGTATAAAACCAATAGAGAGAGAGAGAAAGGCAATAGGAAAATGTCAGATCACAACGAGCTAAGTAGTTTAAAACATCTTCTAATCATTTTACCAGGCCATAGTTACAAATTATGCGTCTCGCAAGGGCGGAAACTAAGCTACCCTGAGTTTTACGTAAAACCTTACCGTACCTTGGAAAATATTGTCCATAAAACTCAATCAGACGTAGTAGCTAAAGCAATTGTGTTACAGATATCATTATCTGTAACACAAGTGAATAGCTACTTAGTACGGAGTCAGGTCAGATGAATAAAAAAAATGATGATAAGGAAATAGGTCATGTCTGTGCTTTCACTTTTCAGTGCCCTATGAAAGATACTAAGATTAAAGACTATTGAGTTACTGTTACCCCTTTGGTTTATACGAAAACAGATTTTTCTCCAATTTCGAGATATCGCCATCGTTAACAGTGGAATGATTGCCTAAGCTTCAGCAACCTTTCAAATGAGTCAACAATCATAAAACGCCTTTTAAAACTTGCCAAATTGATCTTAACCATCCCCAGAAGTCTCTTCTTATGTAAATTAGTTTTATATACTTTTATAAACTTATTGTTAGTTTTGATCATACTAATACGATATTAGTGATGTGTCTCGACGCGGGGTGACATTTTGTGCTTGAGTGTTAAGTACAAAAATAAACAACTTTGTTCAAACGAATTCGAGTACTTATCGAGTATTACTTTATGAGTTACTGGTCTGCTTATTTCAAGTGTACGGTCAGATGTGAGATTACAATGAGAACCACTTTGCTTGTAAAGTATTTCTCTAAAAAGTTTAAAACTAAGTAAGTATAGGTATTTAAATTACATTCTAAACGCGTGTGTAAATTAAAAAAAAAAACAAGATTTTGTACAACAACTTAAGTCAAAGTCAAAGTATTTTATTTGCATAAAATAGGTTATCAAAGATATTGTGTTATAATTATGAGATGTCCATTATTTAGTTAATTTAATTATAAAAGCAATATATTCTAAGTTTTTCTTGAAATGGTTCGGCAATCGACAAGTATTATGACGCCATGCCAATCATTGGACTGCTGGTAGTGACTGTGTGAGGAAAACCTTGGCCAGAAATCTCTGGCGCATCACAAAGCATACCTACCTTTTAGCAGTAAACGGAGAGCGGTTTTTCATTAATATGATTAAAACTTTTAAAAACTCAATAAAGTATTCAAAAAATAAAAAAAAAATACTCGATGCATGGCTCATCACTACATCGAATTATATTTTCATCGATAGTGATAAACGCCTTTTCCGCAGTTTTTATTAGGTTTAATTTACTATGTATGATGTCATATTTAATTTTGATTGGAACTAGTGACCTCTCACTTCATTTTACGATTTCTATTTTTGTTATGTTAATTGCTTGTTTCGTGTTGAATAACAATGTCCGCATATTATGAGTCAGCTAAAGATGGTTTAAGTAAAAAGTCTGAAACAAATACTTTTTATTTATATTTTTACAATCCATGTCCTCTGAGGGAATCTCGTTGGGGCCCCCTTAAGTACTTAGGTATCATAAAGACGTTTTTTCATCCGATCCGATTCTCGCATCTCTTGCTTCCTTGTTGTTCATATTCCTCCAAATGGGGAGTCAAAAAATCTTATCTGCTATCTCTTCCATGCCAGTTTTTGCTTTAAGGTCGTAAGGCCCACAAGCCTTTTAAAATCCAAAGACAATTGATTTTCTATTGTGTCTGCTGTTTCGGGCCTTAGGAGGTTAATGCCTCTTATACTCTTATCTTAATACTTTTTTCTTTCTTTCATTAATCTCTTTCTCTCTTTTACGACTGGGGTTATGGTATACCCAACTGTGTCGTCGTCCTGTCTTGCTACCTTGATATGATCTTTCTTCAGTAGATACGGTCAGTATAGTAGCTCAACACTTGTTACTCCCATGTCAAAGTAACTTTTAACCGTACGCTCCTGGAAACTGATTAGACAGCTACTTTGGCATGATACTAAAGTGTTAAAGCTTCTGTTAGGCACTGACCTTACTATGTTAATGGATAGAATAAGACAAGGTACCAATTACGTCACAAGCTAGTACTTACACTGATTACGCTTAGACCATTGTGTTCATTCACAATTCCAAGAGTTCATTGATTGAATCCACTCGATTTCTACACATGCAAAAACTGATTCAGATCATCTTTATTGACGGAATAATTTAATGATCGATTTAATTTTACACCTTTCCAATGGATGAAATATGTGCAATTGTCACGCAAACGTCTAGGCAGATGGGTGATAGATGTGATTTTTGTATCTTTACTTTCAATCTGGGGCTGTAAATATTAACGTTGACTAGTTTATAATAGTAAGCATTTAAGATTTATAAGTGTAGTTTAATGTCTACTAATGACCACTAGAGATCGAGCATCTATCCATCGATAGAAATTAGTTCAAACACACTGGTTATGAGAAGTAACGAGTAACCTTATGATATGCTAATAACGAGAACTTACGGGTACTCTATTTTCATGAATTTTACCAACACCTCTTGAACGTACTACACTAAGGTACGATTTTACCCATCTTTATTCGAGAATTAATCTATCGAATATGGCTGTCATTCCATACGAATCGGAGCGATACACCATAGATTTATCCTTGGATGAAGGTTGATCAAATCGGACCCTAGAGTAGACCATAAATATCTTTCTTGTTTTTTTTTCTTTTTTATTAAACTATAAAGCCTATAGTTTAATAAAAAAGAAAAAAACAACGTTACGTGAAATCGTTAGCCAAGGATTGACCACAATCGCACCTGATGGAAAGTGACGATGAGGTCTAGGATGGTACGCGTTTGCCTAGACGATGCCTGTTCACTCTTGCCTTAAAGATTTCCAGATTATAGTGGTCGGGAAAAACATTTTGATTGTATTAGAAAGATAGAACTTCTGTTTAGCAACATTTGTTGGTGAAATGTGAGCGGGCTTCGGAATGTGGGATTGTGGACCGCGTACCAAACATCTCATGAAGTCATGAGCAGCCATTATATCGGCACGTTCCAATACTTGCCTTCGATGCCGGTGGTCCAAGTTTAGAAACAAAGTATAAGTTACAATAACAATTATGACTTAGTTAACTAGGTATGTAATTAACCGTCATATTAGGTATATCGTCCAATCTTAGGAGCGATTCTACTAATCTTTTTCCCACAGTAAATGTTTGGTATATTCCATACGAACCGCAGAGATGTAGGTACCTCTTAGATTTATCCTGACTGACCTGACGACTTTTGTAAATTCGCGAAATAAAATTCTAGTTTTCACACAAAATCGGTCACGTGACTGGTAATTTTGTATGGGAAGTCGAAATACTTTTCAACGAATTTCGAAAAGTCGTAGAAGAAATGTTGTTCAGTAAGTAGAAAGGGTGGTTTGAAGGATGCCGGTGTTTAAAAAATAACCCTGTATAGACTGTTGATACATTACCTTACTTTTATGACTTGTCCCACAATCAGCCCGGGGCGCGAGCGCACGCAACCAAAGCGTTGCAGCGTTGCAGTGTTGCTTAGTTAATAATGCACTTACACACGGGAATCGAACAGATCTAGTCTGGCATTGTGTAGAAGATTAACGGTGCTCTGCAATCCGCTGCGCATGCGAGGAAAAACTAATGCAGTGGCTATCTCGGCCATTTTTGTGTTATAATGAAGAGTTTTATTTTTATGAGATAGGTTGTAAACGAACAGATTGATCACTGTTGGTAAGCGAGTGCCGCCGCCCATAGACACCTGCAACACAGAGTCAAAAGTACGCTGCCAACTTATCTTTTATACTTTTTTATGTGATTGGCGGCAGTCTAATAGAAGTATAAACTGGGAGTACGTCCGCCTAGACTGTGGAAGGTTGTGGGTTCGAGTCCCACCTGAACCCTTCGATGAAATTTTTAAGTGCAATATTTACTTAAGTCTAACAGAAGAATGGTATCAGCTGATAGTCAGCTGTTGCCGCCGCCCTGAGACGCCAGTAGAATCAAGCAATGCTAGGGTTGTAGGTAGGAAGTAAATCGTAAGATTCAAGGTGAACGACGAATTTTTTTTTACAAAGAAAGAAAAGAAACCATCGATAATAAACACCGCACAATGTGTGTATGACTATGAATTTTCAACTGATTCTTAATAATGTCATGTTAATAAATATTTGATAATCAATTAAGAATTTCGGCATCTGGTCGTAAATCTTTCGTCAATTGTTACGATATTCAATTGCAGAAAAAATATCCAAAAGAGCGGTACTTAAGTAGGTATATTAATACCCCGAAAGGGTAGGTAACATGATGAACGGAAAATTGTTGAACACCTTATTTTACGTTCATGAAAGCATTAAATACTTTGAGTTTGAACTGAAAAAGGCGGAATAAAGAATCACGCATGTGATTCATAAAAGCGCTAAATATTCCCAAAAACAGTCGTTTACCCCAACTGACCGGTGGTTGATACAAGAGGGTCGTAAGACACCCCATTCGATCAATACAGGTAGCCGTAGTCAGAGGGCCTAATTTGAAGTGCGCGTATCAACCGAATCGGTGTGTCCCTCCCTTTCACACACGCTGTGCGCGCGTTTGTTTGAAGGCGACAGGTATATTCTCATTCGTTACGGGACAACTTCGTTACAAGCCACCAGGTGACTCGCCAATTAAAATGCATTAAATGTACTTGATGCATTCAAGATTACGATGTATAGTTCTCATAATAAGATTCAAAACGAAACGTACGGCGCAGTGCGTTGTAGGTACCGTGAACTAGGTGCTGTTGAGATGATGACAATGGAAATAAGGTTTAAAACACAATATCAATGATCATTACAAATCCTAAAAATCTGAAAAGGCAGCCAAAAATCTTCACACCTAATTAAAAAAGTTCAAATTTTTCGAACATAGCTCGGGTTAGTGATCACTAAGCCTGTGTTTGTGTTGATTAAGCCTAATACCATCATAGTAGCGATGACCTGATATATCTATGTTGGAGGCCTTTGCCCTGTAGTGGGATAGTATAGAGCCTGATACTTTTACATAATAAAAACGGTATTGTTTTCTGACTTAATAATTCCAATTCCAGAACCCGACGAATCTTGTCTACCATTAGTGTCAAACCAGTGTCGTGAAAGTGCCAGTGCCAGTGAGTGCTATGACGTGATAGTGCCAGTGAGCTGTGACAATGTACCGGCCGAACTTCTACGAGAGCACCTGCTTCCGGTGCAGCGAGATCGTGTACCAGGTGGACCGGGTGGGGCCCCTGAAGGACTTCACGTTCTTCCACAGCGGCTGCTTCAAGTGCGCCGTCTGCGGGACCAAGCTCACTTTGAAGGTATGCACTTTCTGTTATTTCATCATCATCATCAGCACAACCCACACTCGTCCACAGCTGGACATAGATTTCCCCTAATGCATGCCACCGTTCTCGATTTTCAGCCACTCTCATCCAGCCCACTCCAGCCAGCCTTCGAATGTCATCATCCCAACTTGTCGCAGGGCGTCTAATACTACGCTTACCGAGTGGTCTTTTATTTAAAACTAGCTGTTACCCCCTACTTCATCCGCGTGAAATAGTATACTTTGGGTAGCATTTTTAATTATTTAATAAAAGTAGCCTATGTTATTTCTCAGGTCTAGACCATCTGTATACCAAATTTCATTCAAATCCGTTCAGTAGTTTTAGCGTGAAAGAGTAAGAGACATTTCGTATTTATAATATGCGTTAGGATAAGATTGAGTAGTTAGGATAACTTAGTTTTACTAGAGTATCAAGTTCCAATGTAACTCCTAACATACTTATAGTTCTCTGTTTACGTGTCTCCTTAGTCCTAGTACCAAAAGCAAAACTATCTGAAACATACCACGATGCAATCAGACCACTAACTTTGCTTGCTAGATATGTTAATTTTGCTAGTCCACATTCTACAAAGCCTTAAGTATTTTAACTTATTCTTTCAAAGTGTAATCTACTGATTGGAATGAATATGAATCTAAAAAACAATCTGTTCCATACTTAAGTATGTATACGTCGATGAGTGAACCATAAACAGTAGGTACGATGAGTTGTTTTTGTTTTCGATTTCAATATTAGTTCTCGCAGGCTATTCAGGATTATGTAGAAAACCTTGTTAAAATTTGGCTGGTGTTAAAAAAAGTAATCCTGTTCATAGTTAGAGTGAATCGATATATAGTTACACCCTTTGAAAACTTATTCTGCCCCTGGTTTCGAGCAATTTTTGGGAATTCGTAAAATGTCAACGTTTTGTACAAAGCCAGCCGTTTTGTTCGGTAATTTTGTACAGAGAACACAAAAAAATTTGCAATCCTACTATACTATTATAAAGGCGAAAGTTTGTATGGATGTATGGATGTTTGTTACTCTTTCACGTAAAAACTACTGAATGGATTTGAATGAAACTTTACCACAATATAGCTTATACATCAAAATAACACATAGGCTACAATTTTTGAGGTTTCTACGAACCTGAAGTCCACGCGAACGAAGTCGCGGGCAAAAGCTAGTCTCCTATAATTTTTAGTACTTCTGAAAGTAGCATACTTGTTTTCTATTCTAAAAATACTGTACCTACCATGTTTTTTACACAGTTATTACCAAAAAGATATTCTATTCTAAGGTTGTATCAGGTGGCTTATAACGAACACGATTGAGAATATACCTGTCGCATTCAAACAAACGCGTGCACAGCACGTGTGAAAAGGAGAGGAACTCCGATTCGGTCGTAACGTCCTCAAATTAGGCACTCATTTTATCGATACACCCTGTATGGACGTTATATGCAAATAGAACAGGGTTGGCAACCCTATCGTGGTATAAATAGCTAGATAAGAAATGGCAAGGTCGAGCAAATGCCGCGGCGAAGGTCGTAAGGATGGCACAAGGCCGCCCAGACAACTCCCGACGAGGATATACTGCTGAGATTCTACAAATGTAGGCATTATAGCAATCTTGTTTGATTTCATTTTGCATGTGATTATGTTTCGACGAAATGTTAGGGAAATGCTAGACTACCGTAACCCAAGCTATAAAGTAGGTATGGTTATGATTTTATTCTTTTACAATGGGGGCTATCGCAAGTGAAAAATCACCTAGATGGTACTTTTAGACAGAACTCCAACTTGAACGTCATTGGTTTAGTGACATTTTGACATTATCACATCAAAAATAACCAATCACCGTGTAAATAGACCTCAGTTCTACAGTACGCCATCTAGTGGTTTTTTCACCCGCAATACCCCCCATATGCTAATCTCTTTTTTCGAATAGTCACACAGAAAGCCGAATCTTATCTGAATCTAGCTGATGTAAGAATTCAGCCGCAGGAAGTAGATCAAACATTTCCTTAGAGCACAAGTCCCTCCACCAGCCCAAGGTCCTTCCTACCGTCTCGACATACGGACCGAATCTTGGGTGGCGCTTACCGGGTACTAAGGGCTCTTTCGCCGGTGCGTTTCTTCACTCCCTACAAAGTCTGTGTCTGTGTGTCTTTTCAATGTCACTTCTCCCAAATGGGGCGTGAAACACCACAGTACATGCGGCTCATTTTTGACAAAGGAAGTCAAGCAAGCGCCATACGGGAAAGAGCCCCGAGAAAGCCCCGAAAAAGTACCGATGATATCTTCCACAATTCGGTCCGTATGCCGAGAAGGCGGGAAGAATCGCCAGCTCATATCGATTTCCTTAGAAGACTCCTAATAAATCCGGTAAAGAATAAAAGACAAGCTATACACAAAGAACTAAAAGTTATTTAGTAAAACGATTTGGCAACCTTTGCCCTATTATAAAATGTTCAAATACCAAATATGTGTAACGGCATTAACATGCAAATTAATAGGACGATTCATGAATTGACCAATCCTACGTTTTGTGAATGAATCGCCTCAACAATACCTTTTCGATTGTATTCCTAACTGTTGTACAAATTGCGACCTTATGCCGACCGAGTTAAAGAAACAACTAAGTCTATGTAGCTCTACAAGTAGGCAGCAGTTTGCCTTGCCTGTCGCATAAGCAGGTCTTCTTGTTGAAATTGGAGCACCTTTTGTCTACGTAGGCGATGAAAGTTACGTCATACCGGCCTTAACATTCTCCTAACAAAAAAATGAATTTGATAAAAAGTTGAGCAATAAAAGCTTTCAATTTTTAAAAAAGCCGGCTTGGTCTAACTTGCTGGTGTCCTTCAAATTCCTTTTCGAATCTAAAGTAAATGTCAATAACATTGCTGACCTGACAAAGACTAAGTATTTTAAGATTAGATAAGTTTGTGTTATCTGGGTCGGTATTTCAATCGCTGCCTGTAAGATTTTATTCAAATAAAAACATAAATTGCATCTTTGGTAGAACAACGGCACAATTGTCAAATATTGCATAATTGAATTTAGTATGAAGAAATGCTTCAAAAAATATTCCTCCCAGAGACGGAAGAAAAATATCCAAAAGGATACTTAACTAATTTATGTAATTGTTAACAATTTAGTCCTTGTTATACTAATGGAGCCCAATATAAAACGAAAACAAGTATTATGTAGGTTGGTTACTTCAGCGTGAAAACAGGGATATAGGTGCCTAATTCAATCTAACATTGTACTCGTATGTATTTTCGTAGCTCGAACTTCGATTTCATAAATAAAAAAAATTGGGAGAAAAAAAATATATCAAAGTTTTTTTTCTTTTGATTTCTTCTTCTGTTTTGACCAGTTTGTGTGTGTGACCTTTTTATGCGGTTATATTTGTTCAAAGTAGCTGAAATAAAAAAGGTTTTTATTTCTAAGGGAATAATAATCAAATATATCAATGTTTGTATTTTCTTAATACCTATCTTTCATCGTGTAACACTTAACAGAGACGACTTCCCTCGTATTACTCATTAATACACATAAATTATAATTACACATGTGACGTAGGTACTAGGCAAAACAAAAAAACATATGTTTCAATTCCAGATAAAATATTAAAGTAAAATAAAAATGATTCACAGAAAGATACACATCTGTATGAGTCACAGTGCGTTGTTTAGTCAATAATTAAATTGCAAACTGCAGATAATGAAGCTATGTGGACTGTGGGACACTAACGGGACTCTGTATAGAGACCTGTTGTTTACACTCTGATTGGAATGGGTCTCAGTTGAACTAATTTTATGCGGGGTGTATCGGTGAACAGTTGCGTCGTTCTACACAACACTCGTTGGTTGGAAAATCTTTTGCATTTTTATTATGTTTGAATGTACATATATTTAACTACTACTCTCTCTAAGAGATACAAACTGAAGAGCACCGGCCTTAGCCAAGCGCATCTTTAGTTGGTTGGGTTTATAAATTTAAGAATTTGCTAACTATTCTGCAGGTATTTAAAACAACGGATTTTTGCAGAAGCATGAACGTAGATAGATAGATAGATATTCTTTATTGCACAGAAATATAATACATGAGTGAAACAACAGCTATAGACAGTACAATACTGCTGGGTATATATTAAATTATTATGTACATTTTTTTTAATTTCTATATAATTCCATGGACAGTGGCTCCGTGCCTTTTTTGTGCTAGTTTTTTTTTAAACATTAACAATGTTTGCTCAGCGATAAAAATTACAATAAATTAGATTAAAATTACAATCTTAAGTCTAGGCAGTCATGCATGGTATGGTTATGTTGAGTTTAGTTTTTGTCTTATTTCGTAACTGGCACAAATAAATGCATTTTCTATACTAAAACCAAACGCAGCGGACGACTTTGCAAAAAAAAATTGTTACCTATTTATAATAAAAACTTCATGACAAACCCCTTAAAATAAGAATATCACCTTATCCTAAACTTGAGTACAGTATGGCTGATACATTACTGCACGATTCATCATCACATTATAATTTTACGATTAATTAGAACAACATATATAATATATTATTCTAACTAATCGTAAAATTATATCTGTCCTTATTACACCTGTCAAATCCACTTTCTAACATAATAAAGCTGATATTTTCCCCTATCGCCATTTACTTCCAACTATCGAATTATCACAAATTACGCGCAGTCACGATTAACTGACCATATCATACCCACATTATTTCGTTAACTCTTTTGTTGACGAACCATTGTAATAGGACCCCAATAGTACATAAAATTTGTAGTGGAAAGTCATAGATGAGAGGCCAATAGATAATGGGCATAGTTTAGTATTGTGAATTTCGACAGTGGATCTCAAGTAGAAGAGTGTGTACCCCCGGGCGATACTAAGTGGTGTTTAATTTCGAAGATTGTGGGTTCACTACAATAACGACATTAGTATAATGGCTTTATTATTGTTCAGTTTAAGTCGTTATGTATAATTTTTATGATTAGTGTTAATAGTTTAGTTAGTGACCTTTATTAAAATTGTGTCCCGCGACTAGTTTTTTCATTGTCCCGTTAATAAATACTTAGTTTTATCCATTCATTTATCCTATTTATAAAATACAAAATTCTATATACCTCGACAAAGCTTATATACAAACCGAGAAGGCGAAACACTAGCGCGATTTAATCGACCTCTAGCGCCATCTATTGATACAGAATGGAACTAATGTCCCGAATGGAACTGAGGGCGGACTACTAGTAGTTTAATAAATATTAATAAGAGACATACGTCAAAGTAATTGAATAGGGAAGACCAACCTTTTTTAAGTCGGTCACGTGACTGATAATTTTGTATGGGGAGTCGAAAAAAAATTCGATTAATTTCGCAAAGTTGATGAACAAATGTTGTTCAGAATTGTTATTAGAATACATGGTAAAAGGGATAATAATGTTCACAAATACTCGATATCCCTCCGAAATTGACATCAGAATCTAAAACATTACATATTGGGCCTGGGACATAACCACAGAGTATATTTCTTATCATGTGACGTAACTGAGTATGATATGCAAAAAAGATGAATAGGAACCATGAACCAGTAATTATACGTTACTACATTTATTACCTACTCTATGGAATAACCATGCGTGTAATTAAGTTGCCATTTTTCATTGACTTCAGGATCAAAGGTTTAATTGTTTATTAATCGTTGATATATGCGATTAAAAATAATAGCACTGTAACACCAACAATCACAGTAAGTAGCTAAAGGTGTCTTGTGAACTATAGAACCCTTAAAACACAAAATAAATACAAACAGAAAATGACTAAACCATCATCATCGATACTATTTATAAAGAGGTAAATTCTATAACGACGATAAAAGGCTTATAGGTAAACCGAAAAAGCAAACCACATGTGCGATGTAATCGGCAGCCAGCGCCATCTATTGGTTGTATGGGAAACTAATGGCGGGCCACTAGTCTATAAATAATCGAGTGAATGACGGTACCGGAGACCCGATTGGGAGTAAAGGGGTTATAAAGGTTGGCATCGCACCTGTGACTCTACTGTTATTGCATGCGCCTATGAGTGGCGGCAATAGCTTACCATCAAGTGATCCGTCTGCTCGTCTGCCAACTATCACATAAAAATGAATTATTAAAACGGGAATTAACGCGACGTTTATTTTTAAGTACATTATATGTACTTACTGCTTGACGTTTCGGCTACGTTGCAGCAGCAGTAAGTACATACAATGTACTTAAAAATAAACGTCGCGTTAATTCCCGTTTTAATAATTCATAGTTATAATGCAACGCGAAAATCTAAAAAACTATCACATAAAAAAAACATTAAAAACAGTTGCCTTACTTTTATACGACACACACAGTGATGTGAATTATTTCTTCACAACACAGACGAGTAAAATGATACGACAATAAAATAACCGTAAAAGAAAGTAGAAAAAGCCCTTGTCAAATCAAACGTAAGTAAGTACTTTAACAATTGGTGGGAATGCGCGTGCGCAACTGTATGAGAAACGATGCCGGTGCGCCGGGAGGCGGAATACAAACATTGTCACAATAAAAATAAAATTGTGTCAGATTACAAAATTACTGATATCAAAAAGAAAACGGTGTACTTAGATCTTTTTGATATCCCATAACTTTGAGACAAACTTAACTATGATAATTTTTTTTCTAAGGTCCAATTCGACCAATCTTTATCCAAGGATAAATCTATGGTTACGTGAGAACGCTCTAATTCGTATGGAATGACAGTCATAAACCATTAGATTTACTATCGGATAATGTTGAATTGGTCAAATCGCACCTTAGTAGAAGAATAGGGCGGAATATAAAATATTTTTTCATACGTGTTTTAAGTAGAGAAAAGCAGTCATTTAAAGCATTTATGTTATGTAGCCCTTAAACGTACAGGATATCAAAAGGATCACATTCATCAAATTAATTATCATTAACCACACGTAGATATTTTGATAGGTATATTTGATTTCTCTCCTTTCTTATGTTGAAAAATATGTATCTATGTAGGTACATTTTAATGCTTTTGATCAACGTCTTGGAATTCGTTAAAATTATTGTTTTAGAATAGCGATTACTCTGATTACTACTGCAATAAAAAAGCGACTATGGCTAAGACTCGTTATAACGTAGTAACTATGCATATTCAACTTGTAAATATTTCGATTCGTATAACTCGATTGCAATAGACCGGCGATACGATAAGTGCATTGTAGTCGCCAAATAAAGCGAAGGTCACCACCTCGGAGACGGACTTTGTCTGCCTTATTTAGTTGATCCAAACTATTGTTGTATAGTTGTAAACAATTGTAATTTTACTAGCTTCATTTCGTGTTCCTTGAGTAAGTAAAGCCGGTTTAGGGTGAATAAAGATGACAAGTTTCTTAAAATGGTAGTTGTTGTCGCAAAAGATTTTGAAGTCAGCTGGTTGGAACCAATGATCTATCCTCAAAAGGTGCAAAGATTCTAACAAGCTATGGATGCTGTTGTTGTTATTTATTCATAACTAGATTCTTGGTGGAATGAAATTGGAATGTTGGTTTTATGTGATTTTCTCTTCGATTATCCCTGGATACCTACACAATTCCATACTGAAAGCGAGAACAAGAGCGAGAGCTAGCTAGCGATCAAGCTCAAGATGCTACTGCCATGCTTACTATGCCAATTCTTAAAAGTCAATGAACAAAATGTTCAAATGGTTGGTAGAACACGTGGTTTTCTTTCTCTTCTCCTCTCCTCCTCGCTTCTACCAGATACTCTGCCATCGTTACTCTCTATCTCTTTCTAACATAATATTGAACTGAAGTAACCTTGTCCACAGACATACTACAACAACCAGCACTGGACAGAAGACAAAGAGGGTGTACTGCTCGAGCCACGTGCCCAAGATCGGGCCTGGGCACTTAGACAACTCGTCGGTGGGCATCCGCAGCGCACTCAACGTGCCCAAGAGCAACAACTACGTTAACGAACAGATCCGAGGCCTCGCCAGGAACAGTCATGACAACGAATGTGAGTAGTCTAAAGATATCTTCCGCACGTTTTTCTTTTTGTTTAAAAGATCATTTAAAAGATCATAGGCGTAACCAAGTTTTAGTTTCGGGAGCGGGGGATGTCAACAATGCTTTACACAAAACTAAAAAGTCTAGTTTTAGCCCGACGTGTGACAACCCTACGCACATTTGTTTCTGTCATTCGCGGCGTAACACGCCGAAATCGCTGTACTCACTAAAACCTGTTTAGCGCAATGTAAGCAGCCATCCTTCTGTTTTGATAGAAGATTCAACCTGGTTTTGGCCAGAGATATTAATAAAAAAGGTGTTTTATGGTTTCAGTTCCCTCTTTGCAAAATATCTAACCTTGCACACTCTGTTCGATTACTACGAGTATATTTATCCACATCAGAATTTTGTTAGTCACGTCCTATTACCCCATTATTACTGCTATGAGCCTTTGCCCATCATCCTTTCCCGTTGGTTGAGTAATAAAATAAGTGGTACCTATATGTTGAACGCTTATACAAATGATATTTCCTTGCGTGCTACAACACATTTAATTTTTTACAAATAAATAACCAAAACTTTTTGTCCTGTCGAGAAACTTCGTAATCGTGCAAAAAAGCAATCAGCCATTTTAAATGTATGCTACCGTCAATGTGTTATTATTATGATTTTATAGCAACAAACTATTTGTTTTCGTCGGACTACCTAATATACAGTTTAAAAAATATACCAAAAACGTGCAACTTCTTCGAATGTGTGGTTTATTTGTTTAGTCATCATCAAGCAATTTACCGGGAAATGGTCAACCCTAGTTATTACTAATTTAACTAATTTCTGGTTGCAAATCTTATACTAACCGTTAACGCTTATTTTCAGGGGAATCAGTTATTACGAGTTTGTAAAAAGAAGTAAACAATGTCCAATTAAACATTTAAATGGCTTATACGCAAAAAATATCTACCTACGATATTTTATACATTAGTCTTAATAAGAAATCAGGAAGCACTAACATTTTTATAGATAGGTATGGATAAATTATAAATAAAACAATTTAAGTATTATTATCCAAGAATAAGGTTCTCACGGTGCACATAGTCACATGAACAGAATTATTACATTGCTATAACTTTATTATACTAAAAAAGGGCCTTACAAGTAAAACTACTCCAAGAGCTAGCGTCCCTGGCTATTACGATTCGTCAAAGCCCCGTTAGTCTCTCGCCGTATAGTCCTGGTTAGGGTTGCCAGAAACTAAATAACTGGACAGATTTATAAGGAAAGCCTAAAATTTCAGTGAAAACCTCAGTAAAGCATAGTATTTAAAAAATCGTTAAATGAGGGTTATAACTGCTTGCTTATGCTAAAAAGATAAAGTGGATAAAAGTTGTAACCACCGCATAGTTATGTTCTGATGACAAATGCAAAAAAAAACTAATTTAAAAAGCTTAATAAATTAAATTTTGTAACCTTAACTGCATTTCGAATCATTTTCTGCACACACATTAATAAATCCAGAGGTGCCCGCCTCGATTCGAACCTACAACTTTCGTTGTAATCTATTGCGCTAACATCGCTCAAGATTCTTCTCCTTTATGTAATCAGTTTAGTGATGAAGACAACCTCATGTTCGACCAGTTTTGAAAGATAATAGAATCTCCGTTAATAAGAATCATTTCGAACCGGTACGACATTAAAATCTTCAATAAACGAGCCTATACCTTCCTAAATGACCGGCAACGCAACGCATCCGCACTCCTGGTGCCGTGTAGCTGATGTCCATGGACGGCGGTGTTCACTTACCCTCAGGTGCCCCTTGCTCGTTTGCCTTCCTATTTTATAAAAAAAAACGAGTTCTCGGATAGATATCCGGATTTATCTTATCCGGGTCCCTGGCAGCCCTGATCCCGGGGCCATCTGTCACGGCCGCGATCGACGACATTAATAACCGGCTGGAATGTCGTCACACTTCCGAAGAAGGCCCCGGGTGACACGCTGAGATTTTATCGATAAGGCTGCGGAGAGAAAATCACGTGAAATTGTATGAGGGTCGCTCAAAAGTCGAATAAGGCTTGTAAAGATTTAGCGGACCCTGATGACAGTGGGAACTCACGGGCCATAAAAATAATTCTATTAATTCTATTTAGCGTGATGATCAAGTCTTATTCCATCATAGTAGCGATGACTTGATTTTTACAATGGAGGCCTTGCCTTTCTTGATTTTGTCGCCGGACAAATGGAATAGGTAATCGGCATTTGTGAAAATAATCAAAACAGGACGTACGTAAACACATCCCTGTAACCATGTCTTTGTTATTTTTTTTAAATAATTCCTAGAAAGTCAATCAACTTTCTAGGAATTTGATCAACTTACGATTCAATCAAACTATTTTACGGTGACATATTTTCGTCAATCAATTCGATAAGAATTCACTAACGAAGTTATTGGCAAACACGCTTCGTTCAATAAAACTTGACGATTTATACATAAAGTTTGGAGACAATAGATTTTTTTAATAAATTCACACAACATCTCATACATTGACCTGACTCCATACTAAGTAGCTCAAGCACTTGTGTTACAGAGGGTCTAATTTGAAATCGACGTTACGACCGAATCGGAGTTCCCCTCTCTTTCGCACGCGCTGTACGCGCTTCTGTTTAAATGTGACAGGTATATTCTCATTATATAGTTATAAGCCACCTGATATCAGACAGCAGAGGATCACAAATATCATACTTAAATACATATATAACACCCAGACACTAAACAAACACAAGTGTTCATCATTCGAATGTTTGTCCAGGGTGGGGATCGAACCCACGACCTTTGGCGTATGAGGCAGGGTCACTGCCAAATGCGCCATCCGGCCAGTCGAAAATAAAATATCCAAATCTTAACCCTGTAAGTGTATATCTGTCTGTATACGTAAGCATTAGCTATACCTAGGTCCTGCAGATAGATAATCACTTGGGCGTGTGTATCTCGTACCTTCTTCGGAAGTGCGACGGCATTCCTTCGCGCGGCTACTTGAGGCTGCGTTTAGCTGATCGCGATCCGTGATATACGAATGCCGTAGAACGAGGAAAATGTTCGGGAAAATTATTAATAAATTATTTAATCCGTACATCTGATACGTTGGTCTGAAGCTTAAGCACTTGCCCATCTTTTGCCCGGCTAACAGCAATTTGTATTTTTCTTCATTTTTTTTTAGCTTTAATGTTGAGTAATATTATGTTCTTGTTGTCCAGTCTGTTGGTATATTGGGCCTATGTGTGTCGTGTGTGCATAACAACATTTTTTTTTTATTTTTATCTTCATCTTTACTTCTGTTAACATTAGCAGACAACAGAAAACCGGCGTGAAGTAGCGCCTGTGCTAAATATCATGTTAGTGATCTAAAAAGGGCTGGTGTAACGGGTATCTATTGGCGGCGGCAATTGCTTACCACCAGTTGATCACTCGACGTTGAAGTTGAATTTAGAGATTTCATACATTCGTTCATGCCAATCCCTAATTCGACATAAATGTCGAGAGCACAAGAATTGTCCCCCTGTCTACTCGTCTGCCCCCTATCACATAAAAAAGCAGTAAAACCAATTATTGTCAACTTATATAGTTGTTTAAGTAGACACGTTAAAATCGATTCTAACTGTTTAAACATTCGAAAACATGCGGGACTGTACCACCTAAATCTAACATATCGATTAAACCTTCGATGTTTGCTCGCTTCAATTCTCTCGGGCATCCTCGGCCGGTCGAGCGAGAGGTCACGAGGGAGCGAGAGGGGGGAACTTGTTGCAAAACTGCCGGCCACATTCCACCGGCTGCAGCCCACTGACCTAAAGCTTGCCATGGCGTTAGATCATGGCGTTCTTTATGATACCGTTTATGTAACGACATTAGGTGCATCAGACTTAACAGGCTGGCCGGATGGCGCATTTGATGGTGACCCTGCCTCATACGCCAAAGGTCGTGGGTTCGATTCCCACCCTGGACAAACATTTGTGTGATGAAAGCTTGTGTTTAAGTGCAGTGTCTGGGTGTTATGTGTATTTAAGTATTATAGTTGTGATCCTCTGTTGTCTGATATCTGTAACACACGTGCATGAGCTACTTAGTACGGAGTCAGGTCAATGTATGAGATGTTGTGTGAATTTATTTATTATTATTATTTTCTATGAACTTATATCAGTGATAAATAATACATAGGTTAAAGTCATTGAACCAATGTATTTATTCTTCGTGTGAATGAAGAATAATAAAAAATATATCCATGTTAAACCATTTAGAGGCATAGACATTTATTACTCGTTTTACGATTGACCATAAAATTAAAATATGTCCCAATGAATTTGACACTGAAATAATCAAAATTGTAGACTATTTGGCAGATCGTAAATATTATCTAGTAACTACCTAATAAAATATCATACGAAAAAGATATTGACGGCAAGCGTTTGAAGACTCCGCTAGAAAGAATATGCCCCAAAATAAAAGAAATTATTTGTAAATAAGTAGCATAGACAAAAATACTTAACAGTTAATTAAACCCAAATATAAAGAAAGCCTTGAAAGCATTATTTACTTACAAAAATTACTATAACCAAAATAGCAAAAATCCTTTTGGGTAGTTACATTACAATGATCTATTTTGGGCAGATACATTACAATTATCTATTTTGGGCAGTTACATTACAATGATCTATTTTGGGCAGATACATTACAATTATCCATTTTGGGTAGTTACATTACAATTATCTATTTTGGGCAGATACATTACAATTATCTATTTTGGGCAGTTACATTACAATGATCTATTTTGGGCAGATACATTACAATTATCTATTTTGGGCAGATACATTACAATTATCTATTTTGGGCAGATACATTACAATTATCTATTTTGGGCAGTTACATTACAATTATCTATTTTGGGCAGATACATTACAATTATCTATTTTGGGCAGTTACATTACAATGATCTATTTTGGGCAGATACATTACAATTATCTATTTTGGGCAGATACATTACAATTATCTATTTTACCTAAATAAGACGTATTTTTTAGCCAAGTGGATACTTAGAAACGTTATTAAGATACTCGTAAAATCTTACTTTAATAAAGAGGTTAATCTCACATTCCACGCCAGGCCTTATAGGTCAACCGAAAATACGAAACACTTGCGCGATACAATGAACGCCCAGCGGCATCTATTGGTAGAAAGTGGAACTACTGTCCCAAAAAGAAGTGAGGGCGGGCCACTAGTCTATACTATTTATAAAGACAACTATAGACAACGACAAGGCTTATAGGTAAACCGAAAACACGAAACGCTTGCGCGATGTAATTTAGGACAGCGCCATCTATTAGTTCATTTCTGAATTACGGTCCCGAAGCGAAGTGAGGCGGGCCACTAGTTTCCTATAAAACTACGCACATTACGCTTGCGACGATTCTTACTTTCCAGCCGCAAAAGGACGTGAATTGTAGTTCTGGCAGTCAGCAATCAGACCATTTGAAATTCAATGCAAACATAGAATTACTCAATACAAGGGAGAAATGGGTGCAATTCTGCCGATTCTTTCAACATGACTTCACGATGAGGCTGCGCGAACACTCAATATGGTAGGTATAGAATTGCAAAATACTGAATAAAGTACATAGGTTGTGTAAGTAAAAGTGGATTTGACCACTCCGATGCAAATTGTCAGATCGTAAAATTGCAAAAACAGCAGAACAAGAGCAATAACAGTTTGAACGGATTTGGAAACCATATAAGTAAACTTATGTTCTTTTTCCATAAATATATCAAAAATGTAAAAAAACTATGTCTCTAAGTACATTGAATACCATTCATCCTCATTCAGTTTGGTGTAGGCCACCTTCAATATTCTCCACTCAGTTTTATTTTGGGCAGTTACATTACAATGATCTATTTTGGGCAGTTACATTACAATTATCTATTTTGGGCAGATACATTACAATTATCTATTTTGGGCAGTTACATTACAAATATCTATTATGGGCAGTTACATTACAAATATCTATTTTGGGCAGTTACATTACAATGATCTATTTTGGGCAGATACATTACAATTATCTATTTTGGGCAGTTACATTACAATGATCTATTTTGGGCAGTTACATTACAATGATCTATTTTGGGCAGATACATTACAATTATCTATTTTGGGCAGATACATTACAATTATCTATTTTGGGCAGTTACATTACAATGATCTATTTTGGGCAGATACATTACAATTATCTATTTTGGGCAGATACATTACAATTATCTATTTTGGGCAGTTACATTACAATGATCTATTTTGGGCAGATACATTACAATTATCTATTTTGGGCAGATACATTACAATTATCTATTTTGGGCAGTTACATTACAATGATCTATTTTGGGCAGATACATTACAATTATCTATTTTGGGCAGTTACATTACAATGATCTATTTTGGGCAGTTACATTACAATGATCTATTTTGGGCAGATACATTACAATTATCTATTTTGGGCAGATACATTACAATTATCTATTTTGGGCAGTTACATTACAATGATCTATTTTGGGCAGATACATTACAATTATCTATTTTGGGCAGTTACATTACAATTATCTATTTTGGGCAGATACATTACAATTATCTATTTTGGGCAGTTACATTACAATGATCTATTTTGGGCAGATACATTACAATTATCTATTTTGGCAGATCGTAAAATTGCAAAAACAGCAGAACAAGAGCAATAACAGTTTGAACGGATTTGGAAACCATATAAGTAAACTTATGTTCTTTTGCTATAAATTTATCAAAAATGTTAAAAAGCTGTAAGTACTTATAATGAATATCATTCATCTTCATTCAGTTTGGTGTAGGCCACCTTCAATATTCTCCACTCAGTTTTATTTTGGGCAGTTACATACAATTATCTATTTTGGGCAGTTACATTACAATTATCTATTTTGGGCAGATACATTACAATTATCTATTTTGGGCAGATACATTACAATTATCCATTTTGGGTAGTTACATTACAATTATCTATTTTACCTAAATAAGACGTATTTTTTAGCCAAGTGGATACTTAGAAACGTTATTAAGATACTCGTAAAATCTTACTTTAACGGAGCAGGTTAAGTAACACAGTTTACTGCACATGTCCAAATAAGGAGTGTTGCACCAATTGAAACACTCATACATACTCGTACCTACTCGATTGGAATATTAATTCTGCATAATATACCTACCTCTTACTGCATTTATTTAAAGGGACGATTGAATAAGTGTTGCTACATGTTCAGGTATATCTCGTTAGATTGTAATCTACACAACGACAAACTTTATATACAAATCGTAAAAGCGAAACACTAGGGCAATACTTTCCCCATCCAGCGCCATCTATTGGTATAGAATAGAACTAATGTCTCGAAAAAAAGGGCGGGCCATTAGTCTATCGATAAATTGTGATCTCAAACAGCGGTTCCCATATTTTTTCATTAGAATCTGGCTGAATATGACGATGATAAGAAGGATTTACAAGAACTAATTTAAATTGTGTACCTTTCATTGAACGCCCCATTAGTCTAGTGGTTTATGTACCGGGCCTCATGGGTTCTCCTCATGAATCTTGGGTTCCGAATTCGATTCCCGGATTGAGCAAAAAGTAAGTACTTATGTTTCGTTTTTTTCTGGGGTTTGTGATCATGAGGTAAGCGTGGTAATTAAGCCTAATCCCATCTTGTAGCGATGACTTGATTTCTATGATGAAGGCCTTTGCCCTGCAGTGGGACAGTATATAGGCTGATTTTAATCGTGTGTAATAATCACTCATTTAGCAACCAAACAGTTGAACAGATCACCTCTCAAACCGAATGGTTAGTTTACCTAGTGAAATAGTGTGTAACTTATGGCCGCTGGTCATTGACACCATTCCGCACCGTGCCGCCGGAAACCAACCATAACTGTCAATAATTTAGGTTTAGTTTTCAATAAACATAGCTCCTCTTGTATGGTATGTTCGCATTATTAGATTAGGGCCGTTGAATCGGTGAGGTATTAAGTCCAATGCGTTGTTAAATTGAGCGGTTATGCTAATACAATGTTTATTATTGTGTTATTTGGGGGCCCGTGCTTGGTTGACTCTGTCAATCATGGGTACTCGCAATGTCACGCTGGTGTCCCATCGAAACGAGTGAATGGGGAGTGCACCCATCGTATAATGCAGAGTTACCTAAAGTTATTTTGTTTAGTTATCTGTCTACCAATCATATAATTTCAAATGTATTTAAAATAATTTAAACTCCTCAAATGTTCGTCAGAACATCACATAACTTATTCAAATGTCTTCAAGTTATCGAATGGCTAGTATTAAATTATTGGCATACCAATTCGTAATGTCGTGTTGAAAATTATAAAGGTATTTGCAAAGAAACGTACCTACTATCAGAAATTGTTTTTTTATCTTACTTTTAATATTCTGTTCGCACAGTCACACCTAAAGCTCCTGGCAAAGTTGTTAACGAATGCAGAAAAAATGTCTTATACATAACTCAAATCCCTGTTAATGTCACTGAGGGGCCTTCAGTAGCCGTACCATGAGTTTGAAATACTATCCTCGCTATCGAAAACTATCGCTTTGTCTCTTTCATTGTGATGCATTTGAAAGAGACAGAGCAATAGTTTACGTTATGTCAGTTTTCGATGTCATCTCATGGTAGCGCTACAGGATCGTAGTCCTACTATTATTTTGTTATGCTACGTCAAAATCTAACCTTACCACTCGTTGTTGAAACAGTCTATGTAACCATCTATCGGTTTTTTCATTTACAAAGCCCTCATTGAGAAAATTTTACTGACTCTAGTTATACAACGGCTGTATGTAAGTACTTGGAGAAGTACATTTTTTCTTGAACTTAGGGATACGGGTAGAGATGTAGCCACAGTATATCTTATACTGTTATGTGGCTATGCTCTAAGATAATTCCGATGCAAGCTCAGTAGCTTACCTTGAGATTATAATATGTTAATTTAGCCATAAATTAATGGCAAACGATGCAAGAATACCGCATTAGACGTAATACTGCTGAGGGCGTATCAATATAATCATTTACTTGATATTATGTGTTTAGTTTAGAGGAAGTAAACATTTTATGACTGGCTACAACGTAAAGATTGACGTATAATAAGCTTGGAATAGTTTATTATATCATAATGAAGTTTGTTATGATTTTTTTTTATCTTACTTTTAATATTCTGTTCGCACAGTCACACCTAAAGCTCCTGGCAAAGTTGTTAACGAATGCTGAAAAAATGTCTTATACATAACTCAAATCCCTGTTAATGTCACTGAGGGGCCTTCAGTAGCCGTACCATGAGTTTGAAATACTATCCTCGCTATCGAAAACTATCGCTTTGTCTCTTTCCTTGTGATGCATTTGAAAGAGACAGAGCAATAGTTTACGTTATGTCAGTTTTTGATGTCATCTCATGGTAGCGCTACAGGATCGTAGTCCTACTATTATTTTGTTATGCTACGTCAAAATCTAACCAATTCACTTGTTGTTGAAACAGTCTATGTAAACATCTACGGTTTTTCATTTACAAAGCCCTCATTGAGAAAAATTTACTGACTCTAGTTATACAACGGCTGTATGTAAGTCCTGGAGAAGTACAATTTTTTTCTTGAACTTAGGGATACGGGTTAGAGATGTAGCCCACAGTATATCTTATACTGTTATGTGGCTATGCTCTAAGATCATTCCGATGCAAGCTCAGTAGCTTACCTTGAGATTATAATATGTTAATTTAGCCATAAATTAATGGCAAACGATGCAAGAATACCGCATTAGACGTAATACTGCTGAGGGCGTATCAATATCATCATTTACTTGTTATTACGTGTTTAGTTTAGAGGAAGTAAACATTTTATGACTGGCTACAACGTAAAGATTGACGTATAATAAGCTTGGAATAGTTTATTTATACATAATGAAGTTTGTTATGATTTTTTTTTAACTTAAGCTTTGCCGACTTTGTATGAAAAGTAAATTTTATATGGGGATATCCAAATGTCAACAACAACAACAAGCGAAAAAGCGAGCAACAAGCGAAAAAGCGAGCGTACTCCTTCTTAAAAGGTCTGCAGCGCACTTGCGGTGCTCCTCTGGTGTCCATGGGTGGCGGAAATCGCTTACCACCAGGTGATCCGTCTATTCGTCTGCCCCCTCATCTCATAAAAAATGCTCTACGGTGTCTTAACAGTGACTGAATATTTGTACTAATTGTATCTTGTCTCCCGCAGTATCCCCAACCCGCGCCACGAACGGCGGCAGCGTACACGCGTCGCCCGCGCGGGAGCTGTCGCGCGACACCCCCGACTACCAGTACGGGCGCTTCGACGCGAGCGCACTACACATTGCGCATGCGCTCAAACAGACCGAGCTGCAGAAGGCGTACCATCGGCCGCGGGAGAAGCCCATTGACTGTTACCTGGTAAGTGGAATTATGAATAACTAAGATTGGCCACCCCAGTCTAGTGAGGCTAGTGTGTTAGCCGGGCAAAAACGATCGCCTAGAACATCACTAGGCGTAGTACACATGCCTCTACTAGGGATTTCTGTCACTAGGACCACAGCACTGTAAATCCTTCGAGATAGATTTGCAGGGTACTGATATAATTAATAAATTAGTTATTGCGAGAAAGCTGTGATTGTTATTATTACTAAAATGCACACCAGAGAGCCACCTACGAGTATACACTACATAACCCTCTTCCCATTACAAAAGTAAGTAATCAGTTTATTGATGCGATTTGTATGTTCTTTTTTAATTAAACCCTATATTTTCTGGATAAAAGTAATGTTTTATCAGTAGGTATGGTCAAATCGAGGAATTTCTAGAGTAACTAACTTCAGAATTTCCAAGATAACTACCTTCCTAGGAAATTGATCCACTTACGATTCGGCCTATGTTACTGTGATATACAAGTACTAGCGGCCGCCCGCGACTTCGTCCGCGTGGAGAAGTAATTCTAATTTTTCTCGTAAAAACCATCCTTGAACTTCAACGAACATTTTAAAAAAAGATTTGGCCAAATTGGTCCAGGCGTTGTTGAGTTATGCGCTTACCAACACATTTTGCGATTCATTTTTATATTATAGATATATACAAACATACAAGGATTTTAAAAAATTAAACCCTACTTATCACAATCTTACCTGCCTACTTAGTCACTTCAAAAATAATCACACAGGAAACTCCTGGCGGCGAGCCAAGTGTAAATCATTGATGCTTACAAATTATTTACACGAAATAACGGTGTTTAAGTTAAAGACGACGATTTGTCCGCTGCCCGGCTGGCAGGCGTTGAAACTTGGCTACAAGTAGAGATGTGAAAAGGTATCGATAAAAAAATATATTACATAGATAGATAGATATTCTTTATTGCACAGAAATAGAATACATGAGTGAAATAACAGCATAAACAGTACAATAAGGTGGTCCTATCGCTTGTAGCGATTTCTTCCGGACAACCTTTTTTTAGGATAAGATAATTATGTCTAGCTTACTTAAACTAATCTTACTTATCCACTATATTTTTCCTTAACTGTCTTAGAACATTTTTAAGGCCATTAAACTGATGAAACCATTTTTTCCCAAGAAACACCTCAGAAAAAATACATCTTCTCATACAAACGTGATCAGCTGATTTATGCAATTTTAGGATTAAATCTGTTCCTTTAAGAATCTACCCTAGAGAATCTTTGTACTTTTTACTATTTTCTTAGTTGTAAACAAGAGAATAATGAATTTCGATTTTATTTTAGTAGAAAGCTATTAGTTTTCAATTAATTGTAATTTAATTAAACCAACTCCATTTATTTTTTATTCTTAGGAAAAAAAATATTAGAACTTGATATCTCGATGTGGATCGATAAGAATCGATTATTTTTATCGATTGTTCATACAGAACATCACATAACATCTCTAGTTGATTCTCGGATCTAGGGCCAAGGGTCGGACGACCACCGCGAAGCCGTAATTGATAAATATTCTACCTGTTAAGTTAGACTTATCAAATTAATCTAGCAGTTTGACAGGCGAGCGCGTAAAACGGAACGTTACATTCCATTATAATTGCCTGGGAAACTAATAAGCCTTTCAAATGAAAGCTCGCATTCAAGATTTAACTTCGAAGTGCTAATAAAAATGTATAATGTAAAATATTCTTTTAAACGTATAATATGTTTTGCATACACTAAATTAATTACCTACCTTCAATCTACTCCACATATGCAATACGGTAGTGTTTTGTTTTAAGATGAGATTTTAAAGAAAACAGACCAGGCGATAGAGATGCTTGCGAATACCTAAAACTATAGTATACAAATAGAAAAACAGCGTTTCATTGTAAATAATATAGATAAAGGGTTCCCAACAGCACTGTAATTAAACAGGTTTACAGGTTTAGACATGGTGTCGTAGTCCAAAAAATAAATAGTCATTAACCACTTAAAAAAATTTAAAGCCAGGGATTTTTGTAAAGCCTTTCAAAACGTGGTATACGGTTTTGACAGATTTTATACAATAGTTTGTAGTCAATGACATTTGTAGTATATGATATGGGTGTAGATGAAACGCGCGTTGATGTCTTTAACAGGGGCAATACAAAAATATTGAGATATTTGGGTATTTATTTTTGAAGGCTACCAAAACAAATATTTTGGATCCGGTATTAAATTTCCTTTAGTTAATTAGTCGTTATATAACTTAGCATTGGATATTTAAATTTTGACATAAATAATATTAATTAGCATTTGATTAGCGATAAAAATATACCTACCTAATCACGTTGTTGATTTTTGTGGTTTTAAGTCTCTAATAAAAATTTTATTATATGTTTTTAAGAAAAAATATTTCTTGTTTGTTTTACTACGCACAATTGCTCACTATGTATCCAAAATTAAATAAAAAACCGATAAATATTTGTAAATCACAGCTTTGTTTGGACACACCAATCTATTTCTTTTAATAAACGAATTGACGACTGCATTAACAAAACTCTAAACCGTAACAAAAGAAAAGATAAAATAAAACACTACGTGTTTCGAATTGCAGCATGCTTCACTATAATTTCCGAAACCCAATCAAACCACAGCTTACACAATTTATTGCTAACTTCAAAAAACAGGCGCAATAGAAAATTGTTATGGTATGAAAAAACACTTGTGAAACACTCATTAGAAGTGATCGGCTAACGAACCGAAATTGTATTGGGGTTTGATTCTTTGTCCAGTTACGTACCTACGAGTAAGTACGTGCATGGTTTTTTAATACAGGGTTATTTTTTAAACACCGTCATCCTTCAAACCATCTTGTCTACTGACCATTCTGAACAACACTTGTTCTATGACTGTAAATTCGCGAAAAAATTCAAGTTTTCTTACAAAATCGGTCACGTGACTGGTCATTTTATATAGGCATTCGAAAAACTTTTCAGCGAATTTTGAAAAGTCGTAGAAGAAATGTTGTTCAGGGTGGTTAGTAGAAAGGGTGGTTTGAAGAATGCCGGTGTTAAAATAATAACCCTGTATAAAGAGGTGGTAGAACGGTGGCAACTTAACCATGAGCTGCAACCATAAGCACTAAACGTAGGCTTCCTAGCTTCCCCAAGAAGTATTTTGATTTTGTTACAGCAATTTCTTACTATTTTTTCTTAAGTAAATAATGCCTATAAGTATGTACATAAATACTCCGTTAGCCTAGTGATTTAAGTAACGGGCCGAGATGTCGGGAGGTTTTTCCCGGGTCGGGCAAAAAATAAATATGTTCGAATTTTTCGTTCATAGCTCGGGTTTGTGATCACCAATCCGCAGGCAGCGTGGTGATTAAGCCTAGAATATAAATAGAGTAGAATAATCTTTTATTGTTCTAACTGTGTACAGTCGACTCCACAAATATGTATACACTTTAGGACTTTGTCACAATACATACGTATAAGAACGACTTCTACTTTCTTATACATTATGCATTGTGACAAGGTCCTAAAGTGTATTATACATATTTTTGGAGTTGACTGTACAAAATATGATGGTAAGCCTATGGTAATGGATGGTAAGCCTAAGCCCATCATAGTAGCGATGACTGCAATTGTATAATGGAGGCCTTTGCCCTTTGCCCTGTAGCAGTGGGACAGTATATAGGCTGATACTTTACATCATCATAGGGCTAATTTGGGTATTTCACTTATGATAGTAGTGACATCGCAGTGGTTGGCGTTAATCAAACTCGATGATTTAGAGAATGTAACTTGAAGTCAACCAATCTTGATACTTATATGGGCACATACTGGCCACTTCATAATTACCTAAAGAAGTGTAACTAAGCAATGGTACATAATAGTCAATATCAGCAGATCGCATTCTTGTGTCCCGGAGTAGAACAGATGGCGTGTGCGGTAGGAATGCGCCGGCGCATACATAGGGTTGCCACTACCTTCGGTATCATAGCGTAGAATGTGAAGAGAAGTAAAGAGTGTAACACCGCTATGCCACTGGGCTATACATCGCGCAAGCGTTTCGTGTTTTCGGTTTACCTATAAGCCTTGTCGTTGTCTATAGAAGTTATCTCTTTATAAATAGTATATATTGATTTTGATAATAGTATGATTTTGATCCGGTAAAGCTGACAACCCTACCGGACATCGCGTGGCATCTGTAATAAAACCAAGCGAAATCAGAACGAAATTATTTTGTCTATGTATTATTCATTGTTATTATTTATCCTCATGCTCATTTACATATTAAACACCTTAGTATATAAATTTTTTACTTCTTCTTTAAGTGCCATCTTTAACGAAGGTTGGCGATCATAATGGTGACTTGAACCCTTACTATGCCTTGACACAAGCTGCTCTATACAGAGAACGTGGATAGTGGCCAGCACATCAAGTTACTACAATCTGTCAAATTTCCTCAGTTGATATTGAACCAAACACGTTTGACATAAAAGTGAGGCTCGATTGAAGAAATTTGACAGATTGTAGTAACTTGATGTGCAGGCCACCGTACAATAAAAGCAAGAAGATTTTATTACAGTAATTTTTAAAATCTAGTCTAATTTTAGTAAATAAATATTGCTAGTCCGTAATCACAGCAACGGCAAAAAAGCTCTTCCTATTTTATGACGACTTACTTACTCGTAGCGCAGTGGTTTGAGCGCCGGTTGAGACGCAAGGGTCGCGGGTTGTATTCCCGCACCTAATATCTATGGCTCAAATTACTGCACTAAACGGGCAGTCTGAATATAATAAAATGTTTAATTACCGTTTTCAATGTGTATTACAACAGCGTAACTGTAAGATTCTACGTACAAGGAGGTATAGCGAATTAACGGTCCAATAGATCTGTGGCTAGTTTGTAATTAAAGAAACCGATACCGAGAACAATATAATTATCTCAGTACAATCACATGTGGGGCAAGAAGCGCCGCAATCAGAAATATGTTTGACACGCAACCCAGTGGATGGCTCGCAAAAAAAAAATAATCAAGAAAATGGCGTCTTAGAAAATTATACAGTTTATATAACCTCTGTGGTTTTACAGTGACCCCATACTAGCGTCCTTTGAGCGTTGTTGGCGTCTTGCCGGCGACCTCCACACACTGGCAGTTCGTGATAATATAAATAGCAGCGAACAAAAAAAAAATAAATGTAAAATAAAAAAAATCTCGTCATTTAGGTATGTCATTAAATACGGTTGTACTCGTAGTAAGTTTATGAATAAATTGCCTTACATTTTATAGCTCGATCATGTTCTTAATTTTTAATGAATAATAAAAATCTACTAGAGCTACTTCTTTTTCTACAATTTGGAATAATTTAAAATGAAATTTACGACTAAAGATGGTGATACTGATTTATTTACAAGCCATAAAATATTATAATAAGGAAATATTTGTTTGTAAAAAGTTTTTAAACCTTCCTTTCCATATTCTTTCCATAGGACTAGGGGACGTCCTCATCCTATATTTTATTAGATTTTTCATATTTTTTCTGTTATGTAACATGCACAATATTACTAATAATTATGCAAACAAACTAATTTCGAGTTAAGTATGTAGTCCCATTAACATACATTAGCTATCAACTCGTGTGCTCACTAATAGATTATTGACTTATTAAGCGGTATTATGAGCTAACGATTTTTGCATTAATTCGTAATAATGAGCAGGCATTAAACGTGTTATTTAAACATTTAAAATACAGTAACATAATAACACACATTTACTTTAAAGTGATCGTGGCCAAGAATCCAGCTGATACCACTTACCATTTTTAAAACTTTCACATCAAATACCTAAGCTTAGATTGTAATTCTTTATGTAATAGTTGCCTTTAGTTTTAGTTCCTATATTTTTATATTTGACTTAACGGTGTCACTTATGAATATATTTTAAAAACCTGTTTTAAAATCTATATAAATTTATGGCAGTTTGGCTGCAGCAGTATTTCCCGACGGCTATAACTTAGGCTGCGTTTCCACACCAATAAAATTGCATAAAAACTCCGCCTCACAACGAGTAAACTTCTTCTTTTGGATGGATTTCACTTCGCTCCACTCTGCTCCGCTTCTAAGAGAAGACCGTACTCTTATCTAAAATGGCGGTAACGCACCAGCGACCTCTCTGATCTCGCAGATCTTCATAGGCAGCACTCGTTTTTCGCCTCCTGTATAAAAAACAGTAGTTTATTTGTTACATTTATTGCCTGCAGGTTGTGTCGGTTAACTTTAAAATCCTTTTAACCACATTTTCTGCCAACCTTTCTGAATAACATTTAGTCTACGATATTTGAAAATTCGTCATTAATTTTTGACTCTCCATAGAAAATTAACCAATGAATAAGTAGATTTTTTTACGCAAAGTTTCAAAAGTCAACAATTGTTGTTCAGTTTGTTTGGTAGAAGACGTGGTGAAAGGGATGTAATTGTAAATGTTTATTAAACTACTAGTGGCCCGCCCTCACTTCGCTTCGGGACCGTAATTCAGAAATGAACCAATAGATGGCGCTGTGCTCAATTACATCGCGCAAGCGTTTCGTGTTTTCGGTTTACCTATAAGCCTTGTCGTTGTCTACAGAAGTTATCTCTTTATAAATAGTATAGATGTAGGTATAAGTCCATATAATTTTGGTTTGATGTTTCAACTATGTTATCTGCAAACTTGGTAGGCTCTTTGAAGAACAATAAGTAGGTATCCTTAAGCGGAACAAAATCATCTCACCAATAGAGTGAAAGCATTAAGATGCTCGTGCGCCGCGTATAAGGCAAGAACGAATTGAGACAGAGGTGCGCGGCTTAAACAGCCAAGCCCTGGGACGGGCTTTCGCCTTGTAGGGACGTTGTGAAGTCACCCTATGAACAAATTACCAAGTTATGTTTTTGGTTGGAGTTTGGTCTTAATCCTTACTAATATTATAAATGCGAAAGTAATCTGTCTATCTGTTATGCCTACTTATCTTTAAAATTTACATCAGATTCTAATGACTTCCGTATATAACGGTGTATCTAGAGATTATACCATCGAAGTTTCTATACATATCGATGGTTTCGATTTCCGGAAACTTCCGGAAACTTGACAAAACCTAGTAGTAATTTTAATAGAAATATTTATTTTTGACATCACAATACGATACTATACGTACAAAGTAATGCATATAATAGTTAACTAACTCATTAAAATGTGTAATCTATGCCAAGTAATTTTAGTTCCAAGGATGTGGTGACATCGTAACTAGGTGCATACAGTGCACATAGCACGGGTGACGTCAGTCGGACACACCTTACCGCTCTGAATAAAACATCGCAGTATGCGCCTATACCACATTCGTATACCTCGTAGGTGCATTTAGCGGGTCAGACTAGGGTTAAACATAACATGATAAATTCAAACAAATGAATCTATGTGAGATATTTCCAAACTCCGCCAATAGATCGACGACGACCGGAAAACGTCAGAACAAGATCTCCCAACATAAAAATACATTTTTCTCAATGAGGATTTTTATGCAAAATCCGATAGATGGCGTTACGTTGACGTCAGGTCCAATAACGAGTGGATTGGTTACATTCGACGTATCATTTCGAAATTATGAAGTTATGTTTTGAAACAACCAATGTCGTCAAAGTTGGACCTGACGTCAACGTAACGCCATCTATCGGATTTTGCATTTGCAAAAACCCTCATTCAATTCAATTCAGCATTTACGAGCTAGTCCACTTTACGAGGTAGACACAGGGCCACTACAAATAGTACAAATGCGCCATTTTACCAACCTAAATGCCTTCCCGACCAAAATTCTCATTAGTTTTGTACAGCCCTGTAGTCCATCGTTTCCATTCCGCTCCTTGGCACCCAACGCTAGTGAAATCCGGAGCCAGTCCAGAACTTTCGTCGAACCAATGGAAAGTTAGGAGTGCATAACTTCCTCGGTTAAACTTATCGGTCGGTGGACGCTGTTTCCTTAATAACTACAACGTCGCTTATCACCGATCAATTTAGATGTAATGATAGTTCAGGTTGTTATACGCTTGCGGTTTTGATATTAAACTGCATATTACATGCACCAACGGACTATTATATCTTTTGTAGATTTTTCTATCACGCGATTTGATTGTGATGATTATAATTTCACTCTACATTTTAGTTCCCTTTCTCGTAGAATAAATGTAATAGTCATGAATAAAAGAATTAGGGCTGTTTTCCTTTTTCTCTTAAATGGGGGTCCAACAATCGAAAGCCCTACGCGACACACCAAATGATTCCTTAGGAAAAAACTTACAGACACATAGCACTAAATCAGACAGAATTGGTAGACTAAAGAAAAAATAGCATCTTGTAATACCACACAGATCAAGACCAAAAATTGTTGTCCTGATAAATCTGTAACACAAGTGCTTAAGCTACTTAGTACATGTTCAGGTCAATGGCCCGCCCTAACTTCCTTTCGGGACAGTTTAGTTCCACTGTCTACCAATAGATGGCGCTGGGCGTCGATTGCATCGCGTTAGTGTTTCGATTCTTCGGTTTGTATATAAGGTTCGTTGATGTCTATGGAATTTGAGAGAGAGATATAGATATAGATTAAGTATTATTAAAAATTAGCACGGAAGTAACTCCCAAAACGTATTAATTAATTAGAGCATTCCTAAATGCAGTTGCAGCGAATGAATGGCGACCTCTCCGCGGCCTTGCGCCCACGCAGCGGTACCTTACAACCGCCGCTCACTCATTACTTGTTACAAGCCATTTCAGCCCCTATCGCAGTGTAGATAGAAGTCAATATTTATTTACATTCATGCCGATTTATTTACATTAACGCCCCGATGTTCCAGTGGCTTAAGTACCAAGCCGTGATTTCGGGGTTCTGGATTCAATCCCCAGGTGGAGCATTTGTTTCGAATTTTTCGAACATCAGTTCGGGTTAGTGATCAAATGCGCATAGGCAAGCGTGGTGATTAAGTCTAATCCTGTCATAGTAGTGATGACTTGATTTCTACAATGGAGGCCTTTGCCTTGCAATGGGACAGATATCAGGCTGTTACTTTATAACTAAACTAGTGGCCCACCCTCACTTCGTTTCGGGATAGTAGTTTCACTGTCCACCAATAGATGGCGCTGGCCGTAGATTGAATCACGCCTAGCGTTTCAGTTTTTCGGTCTGTATATAAGGTTGTCGATGTCTATAGAATTTATCTCCTTATATAGTACCTATAGAAATAGAAACAAAAAGTGGCATCAGGAAACCACATAAGAAATGCTAGTGGTTTAGGTGTTGAGTAACCACAACGCCTTTTACTAAACGATGACATAAAAGTTGTCGAAGAAACGACTGGCTATTTAGACAAGGAAACACGATATACGCTTAGATAAACTGGTCAATATTTGACCAACTTTATGGTGTAATAACGTTAGGTGAATTACTGATTAAGTCAGTACAAGAAAATTTTGGTCATTAATTTTAGTCTACCGGTCACGAAATAAATTTTTTTGCTAACATTCTTATTCTTTATGCATTCCTGGTAAACCTGGTAAACATTCTTCTTACGGATTGGTCGAAATCGCTTTTTGTGACGTAGAAACTTCCTTATCATTTCTGATTGCCCTGGTACTTTTTGCTTGCTCGCAATGTGCCAGTGACAGACAGTGACACTTTGACTGCTAATTACCGTACTATATCTGGTACTTAAACAGTGAATTTACGTTTATAACTCCGGGCGGTCCCAGTCACCTGGAAAAAAAACGAATTAGGCAACTGACCCAGTCGAATAAAACCTCAAAAGACCGAGGTACGCTTGCTTCTATTTTCGCTACCCTTAGGGAACAAAACTGGATCATGGTATGGTTACATTTTGAAAGTCATTGTCTCAATAAGTAATACCGCGGGATAAAAAACTGTTCAAAACATATAGAGATGATGGCATTAAGCTTAATCATTACACCTGCCTAATGCGGATTGATAATCTCAAACCCGAGTAAGGTTCGAAAAATTCGAAAGTCTTTTGACCCGGGACTCGAACCCAGGACCGCGATACTAGTAACGTACTTGATCAACGGGGCTTTGAAAAATCCATAGGTGCACTCGCATTCGAACCACGATCACCGTATGGAAGGCGCATTCCTATACACTAAGCTAGGAAGGTACTGTCGCTACTTTTATAGACTGTCTAATAGAAATACGATTTGTATCTGCAAGTCGTAGTCCTACTACTATTATAAAGGCGAAAGTTTGTTTGGATGTATGGATGTATGGATGTTTGTTACTCTTTCACGTAAAAACTACTGAATGGATTTGAATGAAACTTTACCACAATATAGCTTATATATCAGAATAACTTATAGGCTACAATTTATAAAAATATATTGTCCAAAATATGACGGTAAGTGTCAATAATTAACTCCACGCGTACGAAGTCGCGGGCGGCCGCTAGTACATTATAATACAACCTCATTCAAATATGAACCTTATAGTCCTGGCATGAGAGTCGAGGTGTTTACGTATTATTTCAATGTACAGCCTATGCAAATATTTTTTTTGATTGAGTGCTCGGTCCTACAATTTCTCCTTGACTTGCGCAAGAGTGGATCGCCGGCGCGATAGCCGTCATTGTTGGGACTTATCGCGAGGAAGACGGGCACAATGCAGAGCCTTTGTTGTATAACAACAATTTGATGTAACTATCTCTCGAGGTGTTATTGAGTGAAATGGAACGTGTTTCATTGGTTTAATTGCAGCATTCCAGTTATATTTATAGTTCCACACAAACATTCTTGAAACAAAAAAAATATCGAAGGATTCAGGTGGGAACCTTATGTAGGTATGTGGAAGGTTGTTGGTTCGAGTCCCACCTAAATCCTTCGATGCATTTTTTAAATAAGATTTCGTTTGAAATTTTTGGTTGTGTCATTTTACTGTATCTTGCACTGATGTAAATCTTGTTGGTGATCTAATAAATAAATAAATGCTTTATTTACTTAAGAGTAAATTGCAAAGAATAATTGCTATATCTAACAAAAATAAAATTATACAGACGATTGATGTCTGTAGGTTCTACGTGGTCATATACTCCAAGTACAAACAATCTGACGAGTAATCCTAGATAAGATACCAGTTTTTAATCAAACCAGACGAAATACCTTCCGGAACCATTAATTATGATACTATATAATTAAAAAATCCATTAGTTTAACAACAAAACGGTAATGAAGTGATGACCTGGTGACCTTTGGTTCGGAACCCGGCTGTTCCCACGGACTGGTACCGTAATATTATACAATGTATAATTTCGGGTTTAAAGAAATCCCACAGAAAAATAGTAAGTAAAATGCCAGCCAAGTGCGGTTGCGTAACGTAACGTACACGACACAGCAAGTCCTTAAAAATAACTGGTTAACATCAGAACCGCCCTCGTTCACAGCATCACTTTCCATGAGATGAGTTGCAGCGAAATATCTGGGTATTAGAAAAAAAATTTATCTCAAAATTTAGTTAATAATTCAGAGTTATTTTCGATTAAATAATTTTGAGGACAAAAGCCGAAAAGGCGTTCATTTCTAAGCTTTAATGGAACTGGATTTAAAAAAAACTCATGACACCGATCCTGTATTTGAGATTACAGTTATTCGTTAGGACATTCCATGTACAAAGTAATAAATTACGATAGCACAACCAGATTAGAGAGATTTGAGAAAAGTCAGAAACAGGACTTACATGCTTTTCAATAACAATATTATTGTTCAACTCATGGTATTTACTTATCAACAACTTTTTATGATGTTATATTTCAAATATATTAACAAGTTTACGCAAGTACGAAGGCGTTTTCTAAAGTAACATGGCTTCGCACACTACCGTGCCCCGTACACGCATTGTTTGAACGCGTCCGAGGGAAGATTCGCCAAGTAACGTTACTCATGTAAATGCACATAATCTGCCAAATTAAAATGGTATTAAACCATATCTCGTATTGTAATAATATTAAGCAGTTTTCATGCTTATTGTTAAGAAATTAGGGGTGGTTTTGGAATTGAACGCCAAGTGTATAGTTCTCCAGAGCAAAAATTGTCCCAAAGAGCCGTTAGTGGACAAAACAAGGCACTTTGATTTTGATTAATTGAGATAAATGACACCAAAATACCTTCGTAGTAGACTCTTGGAAAGAAACAACAATTTTTGTCTAATCAATCTTCCAAAGTAGGTATCTTAGCTTTGCATGCGCAACAAACCTATTTTTTTTAAAAGTGGCGACTTTTTAGAGTCTAAGGGTTAAACTTCCCTAATTACTAAGACGCCAATGCCAGTGTGTCCATCCGCACATCCGTATTCCTATCTTATGAAACATGATAGCTAAATAGTACAAATTTTCACAGATTAAGTTACTACTACAGCCACAATCGAAAATATTAAAAATACCGAATAAACTCGCCCGAAAATTTCAAGAATTTTAGATCGTCACTGCTCTAACCTAACTTCACCAAAGTGCTTATCATCATCTCCCTGCCCTGTCCCCAGATTATGTGGGGTCCGCGCATCCATTCGTCCCTGTCATTCATCATCGTATCAGCCACCCCCTTTTTTGTCATATCATTCTTCACACAATCCATCCATCTATTTTTCGGCCTTCCTCCTACATTAATCTTCCTTTTTTTCATTACTTCCGCTAACTCTCTCGCTCTTCCAGTCATCGTACCTACATTCCAACTCGCTTACCTCAATCTCACCTCCTGGACTAGCTTCTTACGTTGCACCCGTCCGTGATGGTGCAACAACCCTCGTCCATTTCCCACAGGTGCCGGGTGCTTCCCCTGCGCGTCGCCTCCGGGGGACGCCCTAGTCCTATTGCGCATTCCGTTCAAACTATTCATACTGCAAAAAACTATCATCACAAAAATATTTGGTTAGGTTAGCTTAAAACATTGACTGGCCAAAAAATCTTCAAATTCTCGGGTGAGTTTTATTCGGGCGAGTTGTCCCATAACCTCTCTAAACCCTGGGCAGCGTTTCTCGAGCAGCGCAGGAGCGCGCCTGCGCAGGCGGGCGGTGGCGCAAGCGCCGTTCCCACGGCAAGTGCACTGCGCCTGCGCCCGGTGCATTGTTTATGTCTGCACGCCATTCTGGAACCGCTCGGCTAGATCAGGAGAATAATTAACTCGTGCAACATCTAGGCATTGAATAGGAAAATAGGTGTGTAAGAAGAAAACTTAATAATACTGCGCCGACCCCCACTTCAATCGATGATTTGGAAAACCCCTTATTACTATAAACCCCTTATACCCCTCGTTAATCTGGAAAAATAATACATTGGGGTTTTAGGTGTCATCGTTTTAGTGAACCAGGGAATAAGGCAGCAATATGATGATGATGACAACATCTAGGCAACTAGGCAAAATCACATTCTAGGCCCTATCAGCACTATTATAATCAGCGTTTGCAAAAAAAAATTCATACATTGACCTAACTGTGGTGTCTATTGGCGGCGCCAATCTGCTCGTCTGCCATCTATCATATTAAAATCGACGTTCAAATACAAGCTAACTTTGAATATAGGTAGTAAGGGTAGTATTTAAATGAGCACATTATGTTATTATTATAGGCAATTAAAATCAATTAAATTGGTAGGAAAAAACGAGGGTGAAATTATTTATTGGGCAAAATAATAATTATGGAAAGATGAAAAACAATAACTATATGTACTCTGGTTCATAATCATGTGGTGTAAGCTGACACATGTCCATATGTCATCCCCATACGTTATCACTCAATTTGATAGATGCAAAATGTCAAAATGTATAGAAACTTGACATTTGCATCTGTCAGTTTACTCCACATGATTAAAAACCAGAGTATAGAATCTAAAGCTAAAAAAAAATACCAAAAATAAAACTTAAAACAGAGGGCATTTTGGGGACATTGCCACAGGGGCCTACCTGTGGCAATGTCCCCAAAATGCTGGCAGTATTACCTCGTTGGATAGCGTGCGTTCAGTAAAGACGGTTTTGTTAATCTATTAGTCGAGTGGTTCACCCATCGGGCCCTAGCGGTGATTTACGACGGGCCGGGCCGCACTTCCTGACTGGGATTCGCGACCCGCTCCTCGCTTTGACTCCGCCGACTGACTATTATCCTACCTGTGCCCAGGTTTTGACTTGCTTGCCTATAGAGTAGGGTTTCCAACCGTACTATAAATATAGTATTGTGCTGTTGAAGAAATATATAGTACGCAAAAATGATTCCGTACAATAGACAATTGTTTACAAAACAACGCTAACAAAAATAAATATCTTGCCATTTTTTTCTTCTAAAAAAGTTTATCTTTAATTCATCCCTATCAAAATACTATTCAAAACACGATATTTAGACAAAAAAAAATTGGCAACCCTACTCTAGAGGTATATTACTTCAATGGCAACCCGTCAATCAAGGGTTTAGTGGCATGGCTGGATATTTTATAACTTCATTTGTCTTGGTAATTTAAAAATTTAAATGACCAACAATGACCGGGCTGGACACGTCTGCCGCATGTCGGACACCTTTTGGGCCAGAACAGCCACAGAGTGGGAACCCAAAAATAGACGGCGGCCACGAGGTAAACCGAGGAGGCGATGGCGGGATGAGCTCGACACCTATTGCGCCAACTGGACCGTAGTCGCCCAGGATCGTGAAATGTGGAGGAGGGGTAGGGAGGCCTTTGCCCAGCAGTGGGACACGACGGGCTTTTAATAATAATAATAAAAAAATGACCAAGACTATACTTCTTTTAGACTAGAGAACTTCAATAGAAAAATTGTATTTGCGATATTACTTCATAAATGAGCTAAGAATGCGCTACAGTTCACTTTTAACAGATGCGAGTATATCGCAAAAGGTCCTTTAAAAACCTAATCTTAATAACTGGCTGGTTGCAAAATCACAAGAGACATGGTGCTTAGGCGGGTAGCACACTGCCAGAGTCGAGGCGGAGTCAAGGCACAGTCGAGGCGGAGTCAAGGCACAGTCGAGGCGGTGGTGTGATATAAGAGTCGAGGCGGGGGTGCAGAGCATCGTTTACACCCATTCAATATGTCGTCGTCAGAAGACGATGACAAAATGGCGGCGGAGTCGGGGCGGCAGCGTGCCGTGCGCCCGCGCCGCGCCGCCGACTCGACCCTGCACCTCCGCCGCCTCGACTGCGCCGCGACTCTGGTAGTATGCGTTGGCATATTTGATTGTATAGAAAAGTCAGAGGCGGTGCGCCTCTTGAACGCTCCCGCCTCGACTCTTGAGTGTGTGTGCGACACGCCTTAGACCACTTGGTTACCCAACAACGGCTTGGCGCTTTCCCAACTTCCTCCTCGCATTTTTATAAGCAGCCTCGCCAACTATGGCAAAGACGTGTGGCCACACGGCCTAGAGGGAAAAGTGTACCTACATACATAAGTGGCCACTAAACATCCGCATTTTTCTAGGAAAGCGCGTAATATTCAAGACTTTTAAATAAATCAGTTAACAGACTAGTCATATAGAGGTACCTTATCTATATCTTCTATACTTCTTCTTCTAGGTATCTTCTATCTATATCTTCTATACTTTATACTATTTATAAAGACGTAAATTCTATAGACAACAACAAGGCTTATAGGTAAACCGAAAAAGCAAAACACATGTGCGATGTAATCGATACCCAGCGCCATCTATGGTTGCATGTGAAACTAATGTCCCGAAACGCAGTGAGGGCGGGCCACTAGTAAGTAGGTAAAATTAAAAAGAAATAGAAACACGAAAATGAATTAATAACACAATCTATCTTCTTCTATCTATACAATTTATAAAGGGATAAACTTCTACAGAAATCGATAAGTCTTTTAATACAAACCGAGAAGGCAAAACCTTTGCGCGATGCAATCATTTGACGACCCGGTTGGTTCAGTGGTAGTGAATGCTGCGTCTGAGCCAAGGGTTGCGGGTTCGATCCCCGCACAGTACACAAACATTTGTGTGCATGAACATGTCTGTTTGTATTGGTCTGGGTGTTTTCTATGTATTATAAGTATGTATTTACAAAAGAAAAGTATTATATGTATATATTTGTAATCCCACTGTTGGTTCTGATATCTGTAACACAGGTGCTTGAGCTACCTATCTCAGAGTCAGATCAATGTATGTGATGTAGTGAAATATTATTATATTAAATATTATTATATTAAATCAACGCCCAGCGCTATCTATAGGCAGACAGTGGAACTAGTGTCCGAAACGAAAAGTGAGTAATTCTTTGACACTCTTACTAAAAAGTAAAATTAATTTGGGAAAACTCTACGTAGGCAGTCAGTGGGTAGACGAACGAGGTTCAGTGAAAACTATTTTTTATAGGTAGTCATTTAAGGGGCATACAAAGGTCCGCATGCGTCATGGGTGACGTTACAATGAAAGAGGTAAAACCAGGGTGGTTTTATTTCTTTCATCATACGTAACCGTTAAATTGTATTGGGGGATCAAAAATTATCCTCTCTCACTCACTCGGGGAAACACAGCGCAGGTGCTGCTATTCAGCGTAAGTCACAGACTCAGCTTTTCAAAGAGAGACAGGGCCAAGAATTCGTAGAATAAGTAAGAAAGAAAGAAAAAAAATACATTTATTGACCATCACAACATTCACAGCACAGAAAACAGCATGACAAAACAGAACGGAAAGCAACTTTACAGTAGGTTACAACTCGAGAATATAATAATAACACGTACAGAACCATATAATACAAGAAAGAAGGTGTGCGTATGTGTGGTCAATCAGGTCCCGACCTCAGCATTAAAATAGGTACTTAAAAATCATTGGTGACTCTAATAAGCTTTATTCTATCTATCTCATGTCATGTAATTCCCGGTTGCATCCAAAGCTGTCACTTTGGAGCCTGGTGTACGCTAAGACCATGTCGGCTTTGTTCTATATGCCCCTTAAACCGTTCCTAACCATATTGATTCAAACCAACATTCCCATTATCAACCTACGGGTTATTAGATATGCAGAAACCTTTGCTATGTTTACCATTATTCCGTCTTTATGGCGTTTTGAGAGCGTGTGGGAACGTTGTGGGACGGCCGATATTAGGCAATTTACAACATTGTAGGTAGCGGTCGTAATGCTGAGAAAAGAAGCGATAAATCACCTGTAGGATCACATTCCTATGAGTTATATAATAGGAATTTCCACTAATACCCCACACGATGGCTGTTATGTCATCTATACTATTTATAAAGAGATAAAATCTAAAGACATCGACAAACCTTAACAAACCTAAACAAAAACACTAACGCGATGCAATGGAGTCCAGCGCCATCTATTGGCAGACAGGGGGTTGAACTACAACTATTCCGAAACGAAGTGAGGGCGGGCCACTATAGTAGAAACAAAGGCAGTTAAAAGACGGATGTGACGGTGAAATGTGATAATCTCCTATCTAACAAATTAATACACCGTTAAATTTAAGTCGTTTTAATCCCCAAGCTGTAATACAGCCCAATAGAGGGGGAGGAGGGTTTAAAAGTTGGCAGCGCATTTGTGACTCATGAAACAAACTATGAGATGATACGTCAACTCGTCTGCCAACTATACCCTTAATAAGACACTCATAAAAAGAGAAAATATTTCCCACCTAATTTTGAAGGTCGTCAATCCTTATAGTAATATTATAAATGGGAAAGTGTGTCTGTCTGTCCGTCTGTCTGTATGTTTGTCTTTCTTTCACGGCAAAACGGAGCGACAAATTGACGTGTTCTTTAAGCTAAGATAGTTAAAGTAATGGATAGTAACACAGGCTAGTTTTTGCCTCTTTCTAACCCCCCATTTTAGGAAAGTGGGGGGGCGCGAGCGAAGCAGCGGGCAAAAGCTAGTCTGTATATGGGATAAGGGCGAAAAGCAGTGAAATTCGTTGACTTATGGCCTATTAAGGTTTAAGAGTCTTATCAGTAACTCCTTACTCTACGAGTATGTAACTAATTACAAAGACTGTATGTAATATACTGTATGTATACCGTACCGTATTGAGCGGTCCGTTTCGGCTGAGTGCGGCTTCCTACGCCATTAGCATGCGGCCGGTAATTAGCTCAGAGCCATACCATGCCATGGTGGTGTTGCCACCCGGGAAATTACGTGTTGGGTACCAAGACGATTCTGTGAACGGATCATTGCTAGTTCCTATGGCTGTTCTCTGTTGTATAACGACGGAAGCGTCAAAGACGGCACTCAGCGTTGTTGTCTCATAAAAAACAACGTTTTGTAATATGGATTAAACATGGATTAGAATACATTAATGTATTGACCTGACTCCGTACAACAGAGGAAACACAAAATAGGTACTTCAATCCATATTATATTACACCCAGACACTGAACCAACACAGGTCCAGGGTGGGGATCGAACCAACGACTTGTGGCGTATATAAGGGTCACCACTACCACATGCGCCATCTGGCCGTCAAAAAGTGATTATTTTATATGGTGGTCAAATTTTTTTTTGCACACAGTGGAAATAAATCTTGCTGTTATTTTTAAGTAAGTGAGGGTGCCGGAGGCCTAATCGGGGGCCAAACGGGGGTTAAGGTTTGGCAGCGCACTGTGATTCTGCTGGTGTTGAAGGCGTCTATGGACGAGGGCAATCGCTTACGATCAGATGATCCGTTTGCTCGTCTACCTATCACAAAAAAGACTATTAAATAATAGTATCATGTATGAGTCGTTTACTGATAACAATGCGCTACAAACAGGTTAACAAACTATACAGGCTTTCTTTGAAATAAAAGATACCTAGGCGAATATAAACTGTCGTATTCGTAAATTCAAACTTACCTTATCTAAAGAAGTGAACGACTCTTACGGTACAGTCAACTGCAAAAGTAGATGATCAAAATCAAAAACTCTATAGGTAGGTACTCACTATTGAGCGGAGTTTGCGTCACTGTTTTTTCTTATATTGAGGACAATCAGGATGACCTGACTCCATCTGATGGTAAGCGACCGTGAGATCCAAATATGAGGGTCACAGGCACAAAAGAACAAACAAAGTACCAATAGGGTATTTGACAAAAAAAAATTATGTGTTTTATCAAAAGACCTCTCAATTTAAGAAACATTACTGAAAGAATTGCTCGATTCTGATTTGAATCACCTGAGATATCACAACTTTAAGAGCACATATTTTGGACAAGCCCAAAAACGCTCTATACAAAATGGCTCAGGCAAGTGACGTCACACGCCCGTATCTTGTATGCGCGTCTAGTAAATTTTGTTTGGTAGCTATATCAAATGTTTCGTTTAAGTAAATGGTTTCATAATAAAAGTTGGTGAAAAATGTACGGGTAGTTCAATGATATACCGTCATCTGTGGCAACATTGCCGTATTTTTTTAGTTTTTTCTCAATTTTCTCAGCTACTATGATACTTATAACGTATAATTTTTATGTATTCTGTAGAAAAGGTATGTGGCTACATGCTCAGCGTTTTCATATCGACAAAAGTTAAATAAATACGTCACAGTGTTCAAAAATATAACGCAGGCAAAGTTGACACAGATTTGGCAAGATTGCCTAAGCCATTTTTATCTAGAATTTTAATCTTTAAAAACACTTGACTTAAAGTTTGTTGCTCTAGGATGTAAGGTTTTGTGTGAAGTAAGCAAAGTTTGCCATATGAGTGTCACTGTCTGCAAAATTTTGATGTACGGTAAAGATACCACGCATTTATTTGAATTTTCATACAAACTAACTCTTTTTGCAAGGGCTGTCAAAAACGCAAAAAATAAAACAATTATTTTAGTACGTACCAAGGTATGTACGTATGTACCATGCCATTGATTTTAATGAAAAGAAATACTGAATTCATACATTAAAAAAGCTGGTACTCAGGTAGGGAATCGAACCCGGTTGTTTTTAAAAAAATAACTAACACTATTCTACCCCCTTTGTCATAAAAAGAAGAATATATACAAAGGTATAAGATTCTGAAGTAAATTTTTGAAGAATATTTATAGAAATGTAGTATCCAAAAGGTATGGGGCGGTAAACTAACAAAAATCAAATAAATTAATTATACCGAACAAACCTGAGTCATCCGATTATTATTTTTTAAACGTGCAAGACGTGACAACCCTAGCAGTAGGTAAAGTTGCCATTATTTTAAGTTTGGCAACTTTACCTAACATCACTTAACATTGCCTTCGTCCATAAATCTAAAATTTGCAGTTATATTTCATTGATAATTGAATAAAACCATTTTAGGATACAGTACTTACCTTTTACTTCAAAAATTCTTTAGGTACACTTAGAATCTTTCGTTCAAACACAAATTTTTGCCAGTATGTTGAATAACAGAAATTGCCACATGTGAATTTAAAGTGTCGTATTTTTTAAATTGTTAAAGATACCAGTATGAAACACTTTTTGGATTGCCAGCATTTTATAAGAAATCTACCAAAACACCCAAAAATGTACAGCGTGCCATAGATTTAAAATAATTTTGAGAAATAACCACAGAGGTAGCTATAGGTAAAGTTGCTCGCTAATGGTAAAGTTGCCACAGATGACGGTAATTATTTTTTTTAAATTTTATACTTTAAAAATGGACTTGCCCATGAAACTTTGAATGCTCATAAAACCAGCTAGACTTTATATTTTTAACTGAAAATTTTGGCCGTTGGTTCTTATTTACCAGTATTTTGGAAAAGTATAAATATTTTTTACTATATCGAGATTAGTCAAATACCCTATTGAGTCTATCATCCTCACCCTGAAGGCCTGCTGAGATGCCGTTTCACGCCCCGCCTAAAAACCCAGGATTGTAAGAAGGAGGAAACACATTGATGTATGGTGTCAAATTCATACAGTTCTGACGCAAACTCCGTATAGCCTCAAAGTGATTCATACAGTTCTGACGCGAACTCCGCATAGCCTCAAAGTGATTCATACAGTTCTGACACGAACTCCGGTCAATAGTGAGTACCTAGAGAAATTATGATTTTGTTCATCTACTTTTGCTGTTGACTGTATCGTATGAGGAAACGGTGTTGTCGAGGGAAGTAGGTTTTCTTATCTGGCGTGCAAAATGGCGACAAAGTGCCAAACTTATTGCAACCGGGTTTTCCTGCTTTATCGATTTTCTGCTTCAGCGTTTACCTACATAACTGCGATTAGGTGTTGTTAACCGATGGAAGGACCAATGGTAGTCACTGAATTAAACAGTGGATCGTGGAAGTGGTACTAAGGCCCGATTCGACCAATAGGTTGAATAGTGACCATAGTGAGTTGTTACTTTTTTAAATAAATAAATGCGCCAGACAATCACACCAATCAACCTGGTCTCAAACTAAGGCAACCCCTGTACTATGAGTACCAGATGACGATAATTAACTGGGGGTGCCAACCCAGAACCTAGAAAACTTATAAAATGTAGTTTTTCCTAAATTACCTACTTATATTATTTTCCATTATTTTATTTTAAGAATTTTATTGTAAGTTAAAGTAGGTACGTAAATGTCTGGGGAAGGTCGTGGTAGTCCAAGGCTATGCCGGATACCCATAACCGTTCCCCACTTAGGCGATGAGAAAACGCTGCTGAGTTTTTAGTCGGTATGCCTCAGGGCGCATACCCAGAGGAGAGCCCGACATAACCCGTGATGGCCCCCGCCAGCTCGGGTGTGCATAAGGCACGCATTTTTAACAACGACAAAAAAATGTCAAAATTTTATTGTTTTCGTCTGACATTTAATGTCTAGCTTCTTCTATTTCGGTCTGTCAAAACCAGTTGTTTCAACCACTTATCAATTAAGTTGTTTTAACAAGATCCTACTGCATAATTCTGCAGATGTCTGTTATTTTCATGAAATAAATGGATCAGCGATAGGTTGCCAATCAAAAATGGCCTTAATAACCCGTATATTAAGTTTTGAATATCTGATTTGGTAATGCAATTGTATTCATAAAGCTTTTGTTTTTAATATTTTTTACGCCATTTTTAAGAAAATTAAACATAGAATAGAAAAAATAATGGTTGCCAGTTCTCAGTCTGCCGCAACGCTAGGATTGCAAGGTGTTGGAATACAATAAAACTTCAACCCCCTGTTTTTACACATGAAATATAAAAATATTCCAAAAATTATAGAACAATTTTATTTTAATTTTATGCTAGGATATTAATGATATCCACATATTAATTTTAAAATTATAACATTAAAGTTTAAGGAGAAATATTCTCTATTTGCGGCCATTTTTATAGGCAACCTAGCGCTAATCCACCGGGTACATTAATGTATGATTAGTTTCATAAAAAAAACAGATACCTGCAGAATTGAGCAGTGGAGTCCTAGGCTTTTACGCTTCGATCATAATTAATTGATCGATGATCTTTTGCGCGCAAAAGTGACTTATCTTCAACGACAATGAATTAACCGTTTTTGCAATTGGTCACGTAGTTAGCTATTGTTGCATTTCGCGGTATTCCTTCAACTGAAATAGGGTTAAAATGTCACCAACGTCTGACCTTGGAAAATAGAAAAACTCGTAAGTTATTTATAACCAAGTGAAGTCCATTTCCGGTTTGCCTTAGGTCAATTGCATATCTACTGAGCTAGGTGGTCACTAGATGCGACTTCTAGCTGCTGACCAATTTACTTACACCCATAGGTGGTAAGTGGCAAACGAACAGACGGGTCATCTAATTTTAAGCAAATTCGGCCGCCCATGGACATTTGCAACACCAGTGGAGTTAGATGTGTACTGCCAACCTTTGAAACGGGAACCCGGATTATCCCTCTCCGGTGTCCTAATAATTCACTCGACAAAACTTAGCACAGGCGCTGCTTCAACGGTTTTCTGTGAGGCTATGGTATCATTCAGGTTAAACTGATATATTTAAGCCGAAACGTGACTCTTCCCCGTTTTAACGGGTTACGCGGGTAAAAAAAAAGATACTTAAATAACCAACCAATATTGAGCATCACAGCACCTAGGTACTACCATTTCGCCTCCGGTTACCATTTAAAGTCGTAAAATTATTTCAACAAACTGAAATGAACTCATTCCGGAAATACTGACAGCCCTACTCACCATGACGTCACTCCATCAAATTCTGCGCGAGCGCAACCTTGAAAACGCCATAAAATACCTTTTACGGACCCGCCACCGGCCACAAGGCCTGCTCGCTTTTGGAAATGATCTAAAAAGGCAATTACTGGATCATTTTGTTGAATTAGATTAAGCTGTTTTTTTTTATAAATGAAAAGTAGGTTTGATGAAGTTAATTCTATAGACAACGAAAAGTCTTATAGCTAATAAAGCGAAACACTTGCGCTAATGAAATCGACGCCTTGTGCCATCTGTGGGTGATGTGTGGAACTATAATGTCCTGAAACAAACGAAGTAACGCGTGATGGGCCACTACTATTTAGAGTTTCGTACTCAAAGGGACCCTATTAGGTACTAAGACTTCGCTGTTAATATTTTTATTATAAAAGTCTCATTTGGCCAACTCATCCCTCCCCCCTCAATATACGGGGAAGGGCTTGTTTTTTTTCTTTTTTTATGAGAAAATAACCAAACGGTGGTAAGATGAGTTATTTAGGTACCTATTGGCCCTTTTTACATGTTTTTTTTTAATTTTAAGAATACCTACCTTAATTAAATAGAAATACCTATATGTACTTACTAGTGGCCCGCCCTCACTTCGTTTCGGGACAGTAGTTCTACTGTTTACCGATAGATGGCGCTAGGCATTGATTGTATCGCGCTTGTGTTTCGGGTTTTCGGTTTGTACCTCTATATAAGGTATAAATAGTATAGAAGATATTCCCTTATTCCAAAGCAAAGACGTAAAGTTGAAAATTTACTATAGTCGGGCCGTTGTATCATGCCCGATTTGACAATACCTTTTTTTCAATTTTGCACTTATCCTTGTTATGAGGAACACATTTCGCGAATCATAAAGAACTTTATGATTTAAAAGTAGTTCTTTATGATTCGCGAAATGTGTTCCTCATAACAAGGATAAGTGCAAAATTAAAAAAAAGGTATTGTCAAATCGGGCATGATACAACGGCTCGACTATAAGCGTTATTTAAGGAAGCTGTCACTTTCATAAGGGTGACAAATAAAAGTGACAGCGTCCGTTTTAAAACAATACTAACTTTAGACCTCGTGTCTTAATATGGGAAATTGTATTTGTATTTATAAGCGAGGTTATTTCAGTCAATTGTTCCTTTCTGCTACGTACATTAGTACCCGCAATGAAACGGAATTTCCACTAAGAAAGCGCTTTGTACAAGTCGTTTGCACAGTTGTTCGCCACTCTATAAATGTACTTCTAGTACTTATACATACGAGCACCTACTCATATTATAGTAGTTCTTACAATTTAAGAATGCTGACGGCTACATACAAGCACATACAAGTCAAGTTACATGACAGCTAAAAATACTCTTCAGCAGTGTATAAAAATGTATTCAACAAATGAGTCACAAATAAAATAGTTTAAATTACATACACTCAATAAAACACTCGAATAATATAACGTTACGTGTAGCTACATCTAACTGGCACATAAGAAAAGAAGAAAACAATAACCAATAGCAGCCGTCGGGCGCTTCCCGCGTAATCAACTTTTTAATTATTTTCTTTTTAATCGCGAGCAAGGCGATGATGTGGCGGCGTACAGCCTACCGCCGCGTTCGTTGACTCGCCCGTGATTGAGAGAAAGTTGATAATTAAGAGCGGGTGATTGGCGATTGTGTAACGCAGGGCTGTCGAAGGGAAGCTTAGGGCAAAAAATATTAAATTGAGACAACATCTGCACATACATTGTCCAAGGTTTTTCCTTGTAGTTACTATAAAAACCAGAAACAACGAAGGAGTCACAAACACCCAGACTATTCTTTCAATCTAGAAATACTGATGGACCTACCTACACCAGAAACCTAACCTAACCTACTACCTGCATACGCATTGTGGTAGTGAGTGCTTGAAGTGTATTTAAAAATAAGAACCGCTACATCCGAATTTGTGACATCAATTTGTGATCTCTCTTTACCGACATAAAAATGGCGGATTCTCTAAGAAACGAAACGCATCAAAAAAACATCGGTTCGGCCTCGGCCAAAGTCATCATCATCCGCATCTTTTTCTTTAGTTTTATGAACAGAGTTCAAAACTAGCGTTTTCGTTTCATGTGTCTCGACAGTATCTGTTAAACACTTGATAGCTAAAAGTTAAGTTATAAACGCGGCAGATTTTTGAGCCACTTTGACTGATAGCTTCTTCATTAAATAGATACATTCAAAAATAAACAAATAGAAAGGAGTGTGTAGAATAAAAAAAAATAGAGAATTGGAATAATTAAAAACTCCGCCATAAATGGCTTTCTTACAGAAAAATATATGATTTTATCAATCCGCTTAAACACTCTTGTTACGTATATTGGAACGTTTATGCGTGCACAGCCCTAGCATAATGGAACGTAACAGATCGAGCATGTGGCTGTATAGGGAAATACCTTTGGTATGGATACCTAAATTACGCAATTCTCGCTTATTCGGCTTAAGTTTCGATGAGGTAATGGTAACAGAGCTCGCAGTCAACACGAGGGTACAATCATGCAATGTGGTGACGAAATTCTAGTATTTGATTAGATAAATACCTAAGGTACTAAGTTCCTAAGGTATTGAGTACCTACAGTCAGCCACACAGGTTAACACAACCTGTAAAAATTCTTAAATTGATATTCAGTCTAATGTGTATGTCATTGCAATGAGAGTCGATTGAAGAAATTGGATAGTATTTATAGGTTTGATGTTGCTGTCTTGTAAGTTCAAAATACTGACGACAAATAAGGACGACCTACATAGTAAGTACGTACAGTGTGTGCATAAAATAAATAATAATAAACACAGAAGGATATTGAATAAATTACGATAAATAACATGTTTCGGCTTGAAAGACAAACTTGCGGGAAAACTACTGTTATAACCCATCTGTTTACAGACGGATGGGTATGCGTAACGCATTTCTCCTAGGTCACCAAAAAAAAAAATAGGTATAACGAACTCTGCTTGAGCCATCCTTCTGTGTATAATATTTTTTTGGTGTGTGAGATTCGTGATTAAAATTATTTATGATATTTTTTTACTTTCCTACTCGCTGAGTCAGCATAGCTCAGCGACCCGAAGTGGATCTTTTCCTCCTATAAGAGAATTCGCCACTCCGCTCTATTTTCAGCCACCTTTTGCCAATCCGGTTTGAAGGTGCAATATTTTTTTAGCTCTGAATTATTTTCTGGGGATGTGTCCACAGAATTCCAGTATTCTTTACTGCAAAATTGTCGCTATTAGTCTCAGCTTGCGGCTATCTTTATTATACTTGGATAGTTATGTACGTGCAACACGAGAATAATTAGAAAACCAGCTTCAATTGCACGGCTCACATAAATATCAATCTAACATGGAACCGACGGCCACTTGTTAACAGCTGTTTATCTACTATCTATGTCTCTACTTATTTATAAAGAGGTTAATCTCATAGTCAAAGTTGTGTTAGCTCACATCTGGGTTTTGTAACGTAATGTCTTCTACTCTATCTATCTGACAAATTGTAAAGATATCGGCAAATTTTTATACAGTTCGAAAACACCAAATACCAGCGCGATGCCATCTATTGGTTGATATTGGAACTAATAGCCAAATTTCGTCCCGAAACAAAGTGAGAGCTGACCTTCCAGTCCATATATTTGTGGTAGAAAAAATACATAGGTACTCTTTATTGCACGAAGTTTAAAGATCTTAAATTATGGTTATATGTTAATACAATGTAGGGGGTATTATTCAAGAAAGATTTAGATAGAGCGATCAAACATTACGAATAAGGATTTCCGTTAAAAATGTTAACATTCTAAATCAGTATAGTTAAATAATCTTCTCAGATCTAAAGTCATTCTACAGGAAATCACTATGTTCCATGATGAATAAAATAACCATAACTCCAGCAAAATTATTAAAACAAAAATATTTGACACAGTTATTTGATGATTTATTAACCAAACGTAGATGTTACATTAAATAATCTCGGCATTAAAGGAGCTAGATTAACTTCTGACGTGATTATGCAACCATTCGGATTCTGTAATATTATATCGTATTATAATGTTATGTCAAAGCCTAATAATTTTATCCGAGACTAAACATATAGGTACGGACAGCCGCACATCAGGTTACTACAATCTGTCAAATTTCCTCATTTGATATTGAACCAAACACGTTTGACATAAAGGTGAGGTTCGATTGAAGAAATTTGACAGATTGTAGTAACCTGATGTGCGGCTGTCTGTACGTTAAAATGCTGTCTTTCTTTAACATCTTAGCGCGCAATTTCCGGTTACCCAGAAGTGCGTTTAGACCATGATTCAGGATTTTGGGAGTCTGGTAATTTAAATGAAGCGACTGCCGTCTGACCTTCGCAACCCTTTAACAGGGGAACCAAACCAACTGAACTTTGGTTACACATTTCAGGAACTGTCCGAAACGTGCAGGTTTCCTCGCGATGTTTTCCGTCATCGCCAAGCTGAGGATAAAAAAACGCAGATATATTTGAAAAATTCGATCAGGTGCATGCTCAGATTAGAAATAGAAATAGAATTATAATTTATCCAGTACTAGTTGTAAACATTACACAAAACAAAAAGTTATCTCTTTATAAATAGTATAGAAGTATAGATAGAATATGAAGGAAGATGTTATCATCCGAGTAGCTGTTTCACATAATGGCTACCCTCAGCTCACGAAAGAAGGCAGGAATGAGACACCGGATGGATCTCATTATCTGCTCATTGAGCAAGAAGCGGGTAATTACATGGAAAATATCGACCGCCACGTTATAGGAGACAATACCCATAATAACTTATAGTGATGCGTCCATTTTTAATCGAGTGACTGTGAAAAATATGTTGAATGTGTCGAATCATCAATAAAGTTGTACTCGATTTGCCAGCTATTTGTCGTAGACACCTATCATCTGAGGAAACTTATAAAGTTGTCATTTACATCGGGTGTAAGTGATGTCAGGCTGTGATTTCGAGTTCCTGTAGTCGATTTCTGGGCATATTTTTGCCCGGAATTCGAATCCGAGCACAATCATTTGTGATGATCACCAATCCGCATTACGCAAGTGTGGTGATTGAGCCTAATCCCATCATAGTAGTAATGTCTTTGATTTCTATGATAGAGGCTTGTGCTATGCAGTGGGACAATAAATAAACGTATACTTTACTTTTTACTCCTGGACCTCGACCACCTTGGAAGTTCCAATTTACCACCAGTATCACGGTGAGTGCACAGAATACCTGTTCTTACTGGTCCCAACTTCCCATTTTGGTCACACAACTACACGTCATCAGCAAACCACGCTCGTCCACTGCTGGACATAGGTCTCCTCTAATGCACGCCACCGCTCCCGATTTTCTGCCACTCTCATCCAGATCACTCCAGCCAGCCTTCGAATGTCGTCATCCCATCTTGTAGCAGGGCGTCCAACACTACGTTTACCGAGTCGCGGTCTCCACTCAAGGATTTTATGGCTCCAAAGGTCGTCAGTTCTGCGGCTAATGTGACCAGCCCACTGCCACTTCAGAACTACACGTGCTGGATGACAATATCACCGTTTTACGATGGAAAACAAACCATCTCGGATTAAAATGTTTAGCAGGCCATATCTCTGCCTTATTTACCATTAAGAAATGGATCTATTATACACGCATGTGTTTCCTCTGTCCTACAATATGGACTCCTTCAAGCGAAGCGTGGAGAAGCATCTCGGGCCAGTATGATAGTAGCAATGGAAGAGATACCGTGCCGTCGCGTCCGTTGTAACTGCAACGTGGGCTCTCCTCTTGCTTACCATCAGGCTCAGGTGAATAGAATAGAATAGAATATTTATTTGGATAACAACAGAAACTTATTAAAACTAAAATTAAACTTATGCTACCAAAATGGTTACCACTCAGCATTATGTCACTGCTTAGCAATGACGCTGGTGTTCTGTGGCACCAGACAGAGTGAAGGCGCTACATTTTTTTTTCTTTTTTTTTATGTGATAGGTAGCAGACGAGCAGGCGGATCACCTGATGGTAAGCAATTACCGCCGCCCATGAACACATGCAACAAGTGCGCTGCTAACCTTTTATCCCCTTCCCCCCCGATGGGCCTCCGGTACCCTCACTCACTCGGCGAAACACAGCACAGGAGCTGCTTCACGCCGGTTTTCTGTGTGTCTGTCTCCCACAATTCAAATTGATTCTTGTCTTGACAATATATCTACTGTGCCACCATAAATCTCTCGTAGAACTCGATTGGTCAAACAACCGGCGTCACTACATCCCGATCATGAAGGTAATTATGCATAAGACAATACAACACATGTGCCATGTCCATATTGTCCATGCGTGGCACGCTTTCCTCCGCCCGCCACGCTATATACCCGCCTCCGTTTTTCTAACTGAATTCTTAGCAAGAAAACGCGCAGTCTATTAACAGAGTTAATTGCCGATCTGCGATGGCCTGATTTTGATTATGTGTATTATTTTATATGGACAGTAAAACAGTGAGTCGTGAAAACGGTATGCTGGAAGGATATGCGGTTTTATTAGCCAACTAGTGGCCCGCCATCACTTCGTTTCGGGACCGTAATTCAGAAATGAACCAATAGATGGCGCTGTGTCCAATTACATCGCGCAAGCGTTTCGTGTTTTCGATTTACCTATAAGCCTTGTCGTTGTATACAGGGTGTATCTGTGAACATTTACATCCCTTTAACCACGTGTTCTACCAACCATTCTGAACAACATTTGTTCTATGACTTTTAAAAAATCGCATAAAAAAATGTCATCTTTCCATACGAAGTCGGTCACGTGACTTGGCCATTTTGTATGGGGAGTCGAAAAAAATTTCGAAGAATTTGGCAAAGTTGTTGAACAAATGTTGTTCAGAATGGTTGGTAGAACACGTGATTAAAGGGATGTAAATGTTCACAGATACACCCTGTATAGAAGTTATCTCTTTATAAATAGTGTAGATGTAGATGTATGGCAAGGTGATGAGAAGCAGCCACTTGCGGGAGGCGATAGCAAATGTAGATGCTTGCAACGCTTGAAGTAAATACGGTCAGGATCGAAACATTTTTGTACCACATCCAGGGCCGTCTCTAGCTCATGTGGCGCCCGTGTGCAAACATTGCCCTAGCGCCCCCTAGCAAGCGCGCGGTCAAAACTTCGAAAACGATGTCCAGACGAAGTACACCCAGTTCGTTAACATCATCACTGAAACCGCAGCCAAAGGATTCTCAAAAGTCCCAAAACTATAGTCTGATCTATCAGATCATATAAAATCTTTAATGGTCCAATGCCGAAATATCAAGGACGAGGAGTTTCATACTACAAAACACCGCGAACTCAACAAAAAGATCGGTAAAGAGCTAAAGCGGGACCAGGGCAAGAAGACATTAAAGGAAATCCAAAATATTATAGAAAACAACAAAGGATTTAAGGTTTTTCAAAGAACATCCGCGACTAACCTGCCTAATAAGCTGAGACGAACCACTCAACAACCTGCAACCTCGAATATCAATGATATGAGAGAGATTACGGAGGAATATTATGGTAATCTATACCGATCTAAACTCCCCAAGCCATTGACTGGTGATCCTCGAGAGCAATGGGCCCCACTACGAACATACCGGAATTCAGCAGTTATGAGATACGTCAGGCTCTGAAAAGGCTCAAAAAGAACAAAGAGTTGCTGAAGGCCGGTGGCTCGGTGGTCATTAAAGAACTGAGACTGTTGTTCAATGAGGTTTTATTTACTGGAGTAGTTCCCACGGAATGGACACGAAGCTTAGTAGTACTTTTTCATAAAAGGGGTGACAATACCTTGTTGAAAAACTATCGCCCTATATCACTGCTAAGCCAAGTATACAAAGTCTTCTCTAGAGTGATCACAACAAGACTAAGCGGTAGGCTCGACCAATATCAACCCAGAGAACAAGCCGGTTTCCGCAAGGGGTTTGGAACAACCGATAACACATACAGAAGACCCATGAATACAACAAACCATTATAATAATAATAATAATAAGTGCGTACAATAACAACAACTCTCATCAGTGCAGTCAGTCTCCGCAGGGCAGCTTGTGGCGAGCTGTTGGTGTGTGGCGACACCACGGACCCGAGACTCCCGGGGGAAACACCATCTCTCCCCCACCTCTGGCTTGCCTTTGTTGGCCGGCCGGAGTGGAGCGCAAGAGCTAGATGCTCGAAAGGGTGGAAGTGCTCAATCTGCGTAATAGTGAGGAACGGCTGAACAGATTACCGGGATCCAGAAATCGGTGCACACCTCTCTACACCCTTAGCTGACCACGCCGATGTTGCCGCCTTGCCGCCTTATACGGTGGCTGATTTGGGGGGCCCATCTAGTGGGAGGCGAGTCACCGTCTGCCATGATTATTCGAGATGAGACATTTGATATGGCAGGCGTCCCGTTGTCTCGTCAATATTCCGGCAACCAGTCCAGCAAGATCCTACCCATAGACCCGGCATAGTTCCCTTCTTATCTACAATAGTCCTTGCATCTGGCGGGTGCTGACTTTGGTTGTATCTCTTCAATAGTACAAACAGAGTCAGTAGCCGCTAGATGTACACATCCCCATTTTCATTATTGTGTCTCAAAGGGGCCTCTACGTGTTGGATCTGTATCCCCACGCACGCCTTCCAAAAGGACCGAAGGAGATACAAATAATAATAATAATCTTTTTATTTCAGAAATACATTATATCTGGCATATGTTGATTAAGAGAAAGCGTTCGACTCGGTAGAACATTGAGCGGTTACTGCCTCGCTGAAAAGATGTCGAATAGACGAAACATCCACATCCTGAAAAATCTTTATAAGTCACCCACGATGACCATCCAGCTGAGGGAAAACACGAATCCAATCCCGATCCAGAAAGGTGTCCGACAAGGGGATGTCATTTCGCCTAAACTCTTTAACAGTGGACGGGAATCAACATCAACGGCATGTACCTTAATCACCTCCGATACGCGGACGATATAGTGATTCTGTCCGAATCACCGTCAGAACTGCAGACAATGATGGAGCAGCTGTATCACGCGTCTCTCAAAGTAGGCCTAAAAATGAATATGGACAAGACCAAGGTTAAATTATACCAACTTCCATAGCATTAGAAGGCCACGAACTTGAGATAGTGAATGAATATGTGTACCTGGGACAACGGATAACGCTGGGAAAGAACCCATTCAAAACAGAGATCACCCGTCGGGTTCAATTGTCATGGGCGGGTTCTGGGCAGTGTATTCAAATCAAAGACACTACCACAAAACCAATGTGTACTGCCGACAATGACATATGCTTGCGAAACCTGGCCGCTCACCGCTACGCTGATACGTAGACTCAAAGTAGCACAGAGAGCCATGGAACGTATCATGCTCGGTATATCCTTACGAGACAAAGTGCGCAACACCATCATCCGGGAACGCACAAAAGTGGTAGATGTAGGGTACCGAGCCGCTAAACTAAAGTGGGCATGGGCAGGCCATGTATGCAGAAGGGGAGTTGGGAGGTGGAGCAAGGATGTTCTTGAATGAAGACCAAGAGACGGAAAGAGGAGTGTTGGCGGACAAACTGCAAGATGGTCCGACGACATCAAGGCTCAAGCTGGGGCAGCGTGGTCCAGGAAGACCCACAACAGAAGGAAGTGGAGGGAAATTGGAGAGGCATATGCTCTGCAGTGGGCAAATACATGCTGCTGAAGAAGCAGAAGAAGTCAATCAGCTTCGAAAATCGCTTAACACTTTAGTACTATGTCAAAGTAACTGGCTAAAGCCTAGTTTTACCAAGGGATACGGACACAATATTACTTTGACATAGTAAGTACTAACGTGTTAAGCGACTTTCGTTGCTGCAGCTCTAACAGCATATCAACTTACCATAAAAATACTGTCAAATTTTTCTATTGTTTGTAGTTTAAATTTGAAGTTTAGTTCGGTTTTTAATACCTGCCCTGCTCTTGATTGTTCTCTTGACTTGAAGTGCTCTTTTTTTTGGTCACGAAGAGGAAATGCCGCCTGCCCGATGTGCAATAGGCAGACGTCGGCGCCGGTGGTCGGCGCCGCCTTATGCACACCCGTCGGTTGGGAGACCGACGTGTAGTGTGGGGCTCTCCTTTGGGTTGGGGCCTCTGCTAATCAGAGACCGTCCAGAGGCATACCCACTAAAACCTCTCCGACTTTTCCCGGCAGATCCAGGCACGGTGGCGGAATACGTGAAAGGGCGAACCACCTCCCCAACTACGGGGCGTATACGCCCCCAGGGCCGCTCCCACGGCCTACCGAAAATCCCCCCGGATGGACGCCCACGCCGCTGGGTTGCGACGCAGCGCTACCAGCAGATCCCTGCAGGGCTCCCTCGCAGACCCGTACCCTGCTGTTTGCAGAACAGGGAAGGGAAAGAGAGCACACGAGCACCTCCGCTGGATGCGGAGGCAGGGGGAAGACAGGGAGGCAGGAAGCTGCCGCTTACCACTGGATTGCGGGACTTGGCGCGATCTGCGCAAAAGTCCCCCACATGTAATGTGGGGGCAGCGCCCAGACGCGCCCCAAGTAAAGGGGGGAGAAAAAAAGTCTCCCTTAAGGACCCTAAGCAAACAGGGAGCGACCCACTTTCGTGGGAAGTCCCGTGGTCTTGCGGTTCGGAGACTCCACGTAAGGTAAAGTGGGGACTGACCCCAACCGGTGATATCGTGGTGATCCCCCGGATTTACACGTGGTGCGCCTTGCTTTGCTGTAATACGACAAATATTAGAAGAGCTCCAGGTGCTACAAAAAATATATGCAAACTGGAGTTCTTTTTACGTTGGTTATCAAAGCGCGGCGGCCGCCCAGCGCGGGCGCGCGCCGAGTGGGGCTCCGTTGCGAGCGGCGCGCGGCTCCCCTAGGACCGGGGCGCTCGGCCCCTAGGACCGGGGCGCCCGGCGCCCCTAGGACCGCGGCGCCCGTGTGCAACGCACACCCTGCACCTAAGGGAAAGACGCCCCTGACCACATCAAAGTAACCATACGTCCATACCTCTTAAAAAAACTGACTATGATTAAGGGGAGAATTTTTAAAGAAACTGACACATTTGTGGTAACACTTGTAGGTATAGTCCGAGGCAAGAAAGTATAGTTATGACCTTGAGTGCCCAGAAACCAATTGTTATAGAAAGTCTTCTTTTTTACAAGTGCGCAAAATAACGGTCATCGCTATACTTTCGTGCCTCCACCACAGAATACTTAATAGTACCCTCCACTATTAAGTATTCTGTGCCTCCACCTATACTTATGTCAAAGTAATTTTTAGCTCTTTTGTAGCTTATTTGTACTCTAATCTTAGATATACTTAATGTGGTGAAATACTTATAAAAGAAACAATTCACCAAATTATTGTTCAGAATAGTTGGTCGAACACGTGGTTAAAGGGATGAAAATGAATACAGATACATCCTGTAAAGCCATACATAAAAGTACCTATACAAAACTGTCAAATATCTTCAATGGATTATCATTTTACACTGTTGGTTCTGATATCTGTAACATAGGTCCTTGAGCTACCTATCTCAGAGTCAGACCAATGTATGTGATATAGTGAAATATTATATTATTATATATTATTATTATTATCTTACTGTCACAGACTAAGTTAAATATCAATTGAGACAGGTTGCCCGAACCTGATGTGTGCCTATCTTTATCACGATGTTTTTGTTCATAGAATCTCAACAAATCCCATAATTCTTGCTCTGATTAATATTCTCGATAAGAAAACTATTTGCGTGCCAATAGATCTTTATTTTATAGCGGTTTAATATTAATGACTAAGTAGGTAGTTAATATTAAATCGCAAGTTTTTACGTTACTTTCAGAGTGTGCGCTGCGTTTTCATAGAGGGGAAACGTGCTATTAAATAGGTGGATACCTATACACCGTTAAATTCCAGTAATTGGGTATTTTACTAAAAGTTTTTATGTGTTTAATCAAAAGACGCCTCAATTTAAGAAACATCGTTGAAAGAATCACTTGATTCTCATTTCAATTACCTGAGATATCACAACTTTAAGAGCGCATATTTAGAGCAAGCCCAAAAACACTCTATACAAATGGCTATTGAATTGTGACGTCACAACTCAAACTTCTGTGTGCGCCTCTAGTAAATTTTGTTTGGTAGCTATATCAAATGTTTCCTTTAAGTAAATGGTTTATAATAAAAGTTGGTGGAAAATGTACGGGTAGTTCAATGATATAATTATTTTAACTATATCGCGATTAGTCAAATACCCAATTTTAATCCCCAAGCTGTCATAATAGGTAACACGAATAATTCCCCCTTAACATGTTAGATCATCAAAATAAGCGAAATAAAAATCAGCTGTCCCATATACATCATTGATGTAATTTTTTGTAGGTATGGACAGCTGATTTTTATTTTGACAATTTGACATGCTAAAGGGGTCTGTCTTGTAGTGAATGTCCTGTGTGGATGGCTGATCGCTGAGATTGGCTGCCATAGCCGTAATATCGGTTAGGACATTAAAAGATGTCGAGCATAATCTGGACTAGTGTTGGCTATAGATAGAAAGTCCTCTACCGATATTAAAAGATAAATCATTAGTATCGGTTGTATATCGATAATATTGCCATTTTTCCACGTGACAATAGTATCGATAATTTTCCACTATCGCACTAAAATTTGTGGAATGAGAAACATATTTTTTTTAGTAACACAATTAAGATACATAAGTAAATGCTTTCGCTTTTTAAAGTATCTTAAAGTTGGACTTAGGTTTGTCTAGATAGATACTATAGTTCTCTGTATATAAATAATGCAACTATAGCATCCACAAATCATCCACGAATTTATAAAACTAAAATAACGAACTACATTAAGTAATATATTGATTCCTTTGCTGCTTGAAAGCACTGAGTAGTAAAACAAAAAATATTTCTCTAAATTCAGAGCTCAGATTGCAATAAATATTTCTCCTAAATTGGCCTGACCACTTTGCAACAGCGAAAACTAGGTCGTCAAATGTATTTATTAGCGAGTTAATAAATCATTCGATTTAATGGTTACATCACTTTACAAATCGTAAATATTTAAATGCAGCTTTGATAAATAAGTTGTTTAAATAAAACGGTTATTATATCATCTGGTGCGTGTATTGGGAGCTCTGGTCTGCAAGGATATTCATGGATGTTGTATGAAAAAGATAATTTCGGTAGAAGTCGACAGATCCCACTAATATTATAATGGTGAAAGTTTGTTAGCATGGATGGGTGGATAAATGGATGGATGGTTGCTCCTCTTTCACGCAAAAAACCTACCAAATGGATTTTAATGAAACTATAAAATTTTGTAGTTTAGCTCACCAAATCCTGAATCGTGGTGTATGCGTACCCCGGACGCCAAAACGACAGCTGTTGATGTAACCATGAATTAAGATTAGAAAGACTATATCTATTCCAAATTTTACATATCAAGATTTGAGCTACATCATTTCATAGATTACAAATAACACAACTGGTTGGTAACTTGTAAATTATAATTTGAAAACGATTAATTGACATTTCACGGACGAGGGCGTCTACAGTTTTAACAGCTCTCTTGCTTACTTACAAGTTAACTTACTAGTGAACAGTAGGAAATTGTGGCAAAGATGTTGCCTAAGACGCCCGACTGTTAAAAAATACTGGCAGGATCAGTGAGTTGTAACCACTACGTATAGAGAAGCTAAGCCAAACCAAAAAGAAATTGCGAAGGAAGCGGTGGCGGACAGCCGCGGAGGGAGAGGGCTAGTAAGAAGTTGTTGCCGGCCGGCAACAACTCATGGCGTAAAAAACTAGTTTACTTGCAGCGATTCTATACGCTAGTAATATTAGTTCAATGGGCAGGTTCTAGCGCCAGTGAGACGCGTCAGTCCAAACGACCTTGCACCGACGAGCAATAAAAGTGAGTGGTATCCTGTGTTCAACTTGAACTTTGCTCACAAACGCGGGTCAACGAATGTCGTTTGCATAATCAGTAATGCTGATATCGGCTATTGTTAGGTAGGGACTGGCGTATGATCCTGCAGATTAAATAAAGATGAGAAGCGGAGGTAATCTGTGTGAGAATTCCTTGATCGTAAAATCAAGATCTAGAAATCTAATTTGTAAATACAGCATCAAAAAGATCTTTCAGACCTACCAAGAGTATTTGAGCAGTCGACTAAAATATTTTTTAACTCAATATCTTAAGGTTTATATTTTATTTGTTGTCATTAAATTTCTTCTGGAACATCAAACGTATATTGCACTTTGGCGGCAACTGAGGTACAGTTGACTTTTGTCAAAATGCTATTTTAAATACGTTTGAACGCTAAGATCATATTGATACTGACTGTGTCTAGGTACCTACCATTTTAGTCATTGTAGTCAACAGCAAATCAAGCTAGGCCACAAACTTATAGTAATGTACCTACATAAAATCGTGTTAATAATATATTCTCGCGATATACTTATTCATCGTTTACCTAGGTTAAAATTATCGAATTCTGGCAAATATAATAAAACCTGGATATTAAGTAAGTAACGAAATTAAAAACTTAGATAACACACCAAGCAACAACATTGTTTATTAAAATAACAATGAAAATATCAAAACGTAAATGCTTAAAAAATAAAAAAGTAACAAAATGACTAACTTATTCAAAAATATTTGTACTCTTTGAGGTGAAATGATATGATTTTTCACTAATACTTATCATCAGTCACCAGTAAACAGCACATTAAAATGATAAACAGTTACATGAAAAGATAAATAATGGTTTATGAGCCAAATCAGAGTTAAAACATCATAATCGGTATATTATTCGCTTATCTTGAAACCAAATTAGACGGAATGCGTCATTGATAACATTAGATACATATGTTTGTAGCTTCTCCATTGAAGGAACAAATCAAAAAGCAAAATGTTCGTAAACCGCTCTGATATTTAGGTACAATTAGCAACAGTAACCTATTATCACAAACTGATAAGATAAAAAGCAACGAATAAAATATAAGGTCAATATCAAACGTAACACTTTGAACACACACCTCCGCAGTCTTATCACATCACATTCTGAAAACTCCGAATTTACTGTCTCTAAACGGTGCATTCAGCGCTGCAGACAAACTAAGCCCTAAAACTTTCCTTGTATCCTTAGGTGCAATGATTCCATCGTCCCACAACCTCGCTGTACTGTAGTATGGCACACCTTCCTTCTCAAACTGAGTTTCTAAAGGAGCTCTTACTCGCTTCTCGTCTTCATCAGTCCAGGGCTTACCCTCTCTTTGCGCCTTCTCCTTTGCTATCAAAGACAACACAGTTGCAGCTTGAGGACCACCCATTACAGATATCCTAGAATTGGGCCACATATATAGGAAACTAGGAGAGTACGCTCGTCCACACATACCATAGTTACCAGCTCCAAAACTACCACCAACAATTACGGTTATCTTTGGACCTTTGAAGCAGCTCACCGCTGTTACCATCTTGGCACCATTCTTTGCTATACCTCCAGCCTCCGCGTCTTTTCCAACCATAAATCCTGTTATATTCTGGAGGAACACCAGAGGAATTTTCCTCGCTGCACACAACTGAATAAAATGAGATCCCTTTAGAGCGGATTCCGATTGCAACACTCCATTGTTCCCGATGATGCCGACGGGGTGCCCATAAATCGATGCAAATCCACACACTAAGGTCTCGCCGTAGAGTTGCTTGAACTCGTGGAATCTACTTCCGTCGACCACTCTCGCTACGACTTCGCGTATGTCAAACGGTCTTTGTATATTCGCTCCCACAATCCCGTGTAGGTCATCTATGTTGTGTACTGGCTCATCAACTTTTGATGAGTAAATTCTAGTTCTTTGATCGTTGTTCCAGTTCAAATTAGAAACAACGTTTCTAGCTAAATGCAAGGCGTGTTCGTCGTCTTGGGCGTAATGATCAGTAACTCCAGATTGACGACAGTGGAGGTCTGCTCCACCCAGATCTTCAGCTGAGACGGATTCACCAGTAGCAGCTTTGACTAGAGGGGGACCGGCCAAGAAAATCGTCCCTTGGTTTTTAATTATGATGCTCTCGTCGGACATGCTAGGGATGTACGCCTCCACCCGCAGTACAGGAACCCATGACGACCGAGATCTGTGGAATTCCTTCCGCCGACATATTGGCCTGATTGTAGAAGATCCGCCCGAAGTGCTCCCTATCAGGAAACACATCCGCTTGATCTGGCAAGTGAGCACCGCCGGAGTCCACAAGATAAATGCAAGGAAGCCGACATTCTTGTGCAATGGATTGCGCTCGCAAGTGTTTCTTCACTGTAACAGGAAAGTACGTTCCTCCTTTGACGGTTGCGTCATTGGCCACGATCATACAGTCGCGACCGTGAACCTTGCCGATCGCGGTGACGATGCCGGCACTCGGCACCTGACCCTTGTACAGATCGGTTGCGGCCAGCGTGCTCAATTCTAACACGTCGGTGCCCTCATCCACCAACCGGTTAATCCTGTCTCTGACGAGAAGCTTGCCCTTCCCTGTATGTCTTTTGACCGCATCTTCCGGGCCACCTTTGATAGTTTCGCCAGTTTTCTGTCTGAGCTCCTCGACTAGCAAATCCATTTTGGCCTTATTCTCTAGGTAGAAAGGGTCAGCCCTGTTGGGCTCGCTGCCGATCGTGGTGGCCTGGCTGTGGAGCCGGCATTGCGCGGTCACCCGCCGCACGCCTCTAACAAGTTTGAGCATTATTGCGATATAAATTACGAAGCGAAACACGACCGGTCGGCGACTCGCTACCGCGCCACTGACGATAGCACATACCGTTATCTATACGATTAACTCGTACAAAAACAAATTCTTTGCGCGGCTCGACCCTCACGTTGATAAAAACGCTCATTATGTATGAAAATGATAATGTGTTACCATTGTGTCGATGGCTTTTATGCAATATTTACGATGTATCATCGGCTCGGAGTTAACGGGTTGCGTCATATGTTATGCACCAGATAAATGGCAGTGAATGCTATTCAACGAGCTTGCTTCTTAGTTTGGTGAGGTCGGCTTTGAATAGATATTCAATCATTGTAACACGACATGACCCACTTTATGTTGAAGTTAGGAACACATAACATCTCGTGGCATGAAGTAAAGAGACCTTGAAGTTTTATGTCGTCGTACTTTTAACATGTGTGAACGCAAAAATTCGAATATTTACGCTTACCTACTATCCGTCCTCATTTTATCTTTTTCATACAATGTCATAATAAGCATAGTATTTGTTTTGAGTAATATTTTCAAGCATATTGAAAACTAGCATTGTTCATAGTACCACGTGGACTGTTAAACAAACAATAGACAGCAAGACAGAGCTGATATCTAATCGGATTCATCACGGGGCCCCGGCCGGCGCTTGCGCAGGTGAACGACACAGCGCAGCCCAATCGTTTCACTTTCCTCGACCCAGCCGCGAGGTGGCGACACTTTCCTTCCTAAGACGTGTGACAGATTAGCTAATTGGTTTGTATTGTTTGACATGACATCATAGCAAGTGTGAAACTGAAACTTGACAGTTCTATTACAAGTACTTTTTGTGGCAACTACTTTTAAACAATATTTAAAAAAATAAGATTAGTATAACACTTATATTTTCAGAACAAATAGTAAAGGTCCAAAAATGTATCCTTGGGGAACACCTAAATTGTTAGCACATTTTAAACGATAACTGCTGCAAAATGAATACCTAAGTAGGTATATCCAACAAAAATTGGACGGCATTACTTATTTACCAAGCCGACCAAAACATGTTAAGATGAAGAACAATGAAAACAATTTTCACCTAACTGATTTAGTAGCTGGTAATTAAATTAGTAAGTCGCTTATATTTCAACCTATTCTAACATTTGTAGGCTATTAACTGACGTGCCGAAGAGACATAACGGTGATAATGATATTATCTAATTCCAAAGCTGTTCCAAAAACTACCTCCTCAATTAACCTAGAAGCTACAATATGTAAGCATAAAAGTGGAATAATACGACCAACTAACAATTTATTACGCTGGTACAAAGACTAAATTATCACATTCCAGTGTTAAATATTTAATCTGATGAGTTTTGTAACCCGCTCATTTTATTCATTACAAAATTTCACACTCCAAATAGCGTATTTCACGATAACTTTCAACATGCAAAGCGCTTTGAATAGTTTCTTTGGGACATAAAGTTTATTAGGTAGATAGGAATTTATGGTGTGAAGTAAAGTTTCTTCGTCATCATTAGCATGTTTATTAATACTTGTGATGTCTAGATCTAGGCGTTTGTTCTCAATGACATCAGTCCTTGTTAACCTTATCCAAAGCTTCGCAACTATTATTTTCTTCATTTTATAATGACCACTTATTTACCCAGATATTGCTACTGCCATTGCTTTCCACTGTGACTAGTAAATCATTGCTGTAGCAAAAATCAAAGGGATGATAATGATGAGGTCTAACGGCTTAACGTGCTTTTCGAGGCACTACAAAAGTACCTAGAATCGAATATTTCGTAATCTACACGAAAATAAACGAACTCTCACTTTTCAAATGAGAGTAGGCGGAGTGTCTCCAATCCTTGACATCATATTTAAATGTCAATTAATTCCAATAAAATATTTTAGATGCATAATCGATGCATTAATAAAATAAGACAGTTTAGGAGGCGAGCAAACTTACATCCGTAACTGGCACATAATTTGTTGTTTATTGGTATCAGGGCCATCATCTTTTACCTAAGTAGATATACTTTATATGTAGGTATACTTGTAGACTTTGTATCCTAGTATTGAAAGATGCATAAATAAATTAACGTGGTATTTAATATACCATTTACTTTGATTAATTTTGATGACTGATCAATCATCCAACATAACATACAACAGAAACCACCACAGCCTCAATAAGCCTACAATTTAACTATCTATACTATTAAAATTTACAAATAGGTAACTTGTAAAGATAATGACAAAATACTTGTAGGAAATCCGAAAAGACGACGCACTTGAGCGATATAATCGACACTCAGTGCCATCTAATAGTTAAGATTAACAAAATTAAGCCCCGAAACGAGGTGAAAACAAGCTACTAGTGGAAAAATCAAATAAAAATAACGAGCATATCTAACCAGAACTATTTTTCCCAGGATCGAGATGAACAAACAAAACTGGAGATGAAGCATCGGCAAGAAGAAGACGACTTGTACAGAAAATTCTCTAAACACCGCGAAGAAGAGAACAGAAGAATACGTGAAGAAATACAGGTAAAACATAGTCATAGCCATGTACCTATATTTTTTTTTGTTTACATAATAGGTATAAGTATTGAAATTATTGAACCACCTATTTCATCATCATCATCATTTCAGCCAATAGACGTCCACTGCTGGACATAGGCCTCCCCCAAAGTTCTCCACACAGATCGTCCTGTGCCACCCGCATCCAATGGACTCCCGCGACCTTTACCAGATCGTCGGTCCACCTGGTGGGAGGCCTGCCACGAATGCGGCTCCTGCGTGTGGCCTCCACTCAAGGACCTTTCCACCCCAACGGCCGTCTTTTCTCCTCGCAATGTGGCCTGCCCATTGCCACTTCAGCACGCAATTCTTTGGGCTATGTCCGTGACCTTAGATCTCCTGCGGATCTCATCATTTCTGACACGATCACGCAAGGAGATTCCGAGCATAGCCCTCTCCTTTGCCCTTTGAGTGACTTTGAGCCTTCTTAAGCGGCACATTGTAAGCGGCCACGTTTCAGTTCCGTATGTCATCACTGGCAATACACACGCATTAAAGACTTTCGTCTTCAGACACTGTGGTAGATGATGATGTAATAACCACTTATTTACCCAGATATTGCTACTGCCATTGCTTTCCACTCTGACTAGTAAATCATTGCTGCAGCAAAAATCAAAGGGATGATAATGATGAGGTCCAACGGCCTAACGTGCTTTTCGAGGCACTACAAAAGTACCTTAGAATCGAATATTTCGTAATCTACACGAAAATAAACGAACTCTCACTTTTCAAATGAGAGTAGGCGGAGTGTCTCCAATCCTTGACATCATATTTAAATGTCAATTAATTCCAATAAAATATTTTAGATGCATAATTGATGCATTATAAATAAGACAGCAGGAGGCGAGCAAACTTACATCCGTAGGTAACTGGCACATAATTTGTTGTTTATTGGTATCAGGGCCATCAATTTTTACCTAAGGATAGAATACTTTATATGTAGGTATACTTGGTAGACTTAGTATCCTAGTATTGAAAGAGTGCATAAATAAATTAACGTGGTATTTAATATACCATTTACTTTGATTAATTTGATGAGCTGAATCATCCAACATAACATACAACAGAAACCACCACAGCCTCAATAAGCCTAAAATTTAACAATCTATACTATTAAAATTAACAAATAGGTAACTTGTAAAGCTAATGACAAAATACTTGTAGGAAATCCGAAAAGACGACACACTCGCGCGATATAATCGACACTCAGCGCCATCTTCTAGTTAAGATTGGATCTAATAACAAAATTAAGCCCCGAAACAAGGTTCACCTCGTGTCCATTTAGGCAGGCTACTAGTGGAAAAATCAAATAAAAATAACGAGCATATCTAACCAGAAACTATTTTTCCCAGGATCGAGATGAACAAACAAAACTGGAGATGAAGCATCGGCAAGAAGAAGACGACTTGTACAGAAAATTCTCTAAACACCGCGAAGAAGAGAACAGAAGAATACGTGAAGAAATACAGGTAAAACATAGTCATAAAAACATAGTAAAAAAAATTTTTTTTTGGTTTACATAATAGGTATAAGTATTGAAATTATTGAACCACCTATTGGTCATTTATTAAATACTTATTATTACATAAATAAACCTACATAGCTAATTTCTTAAGGGACTAAGTATATCGACGAAACTAGCGCCGCCAACCTATTTTATTTACACTGATTGTGGCGACATTATGATATTTTTCAAGAAAGTAAAACTTTACAAACTTAGATGCAAGTAAATTTGATTTTTCGAGATGCAATACAATATTTGTTACACGTATTATGGAACAATAATGTTAATTATTGCTAAAAACGGCTACTTTTAGCATATGAACATTATTGTTACTTGTCGCAAAATTTACGCCACAATCAGTGTAAATTGGTTGGCAGCGCTAGTTTCGTCGATATAGCCCCTTAACAACTTCTACTGATAAATTAATAAAATAACCAAGATGAGAAGAAGTAAAATAAAACAACTGTTGATCATACATAAAAATATTCCAATTCTTTTACAGAACGAATGGGAAAGAGAACTAGAAAGATTAACCAGCCGGTTCCAACAAGAGATGCAGGTAAAGAAGAGACGGCCGGACGCAGAGATCGGGGCGTTGACCCTGCGGCACCAACAGGAGAGAGACGACCTCGAGAAGAACATGACGCTTAGGAGAGATAAGAAGAAGGAGAGCCTCACGAGGAAGATGTTGGAGCATGAAAGGTAGGTCACAATGTCATAATGAGATCGCGCTTGGCTGTCTTACAGCAAGTAACTGTGGGAGAGCCACGCTTCGGCATGAATGGGCCGGCTCGACCGGAGTGATACCACTGCCTCACAGAAAACCGGCGTGAAGCAGCCCCTGTGCTGTGTTTCGCCGAGTGAGTGAGGGTACCGGAGGCCCACCCGGGGGGAAGGGGATAAAAGGTTGGCAGCGCACTTGTAACTCCACTGGTGTTGCAAGTGTCCATGAGCGGCGGCAATTGCTTACCATCAGGATCCGCCTGCTCGTTTGCTACCTATCACATAAAAAAAAAAGTGACGATAAAGCTGTCGTGGTGCGAGGGCTTCGTCCTAGTTACCCTACGACTATCTCCCACGATGGACGATGAGGGAGAGTCCCAGGGGTTTTAGTCGGTATTTCCCCTGGGTTTCCAAAAAAAAGTTACGATAAGGCGCTATAATTAATTTTCACAACCTTATTAACAGTAACACAATTACTCGTATTATAGAATTTTGTTAATAAATTCGTGAAAAATAATTATTGTAGGAATAAATGCGACGAAAATTTTTAAGCACGTACTTAAGTATGTACACAATCGCTCAAATTTCCTCAATTGATATTCAACCTAATGTGTATGACGGTAAATGAGATTCGATTGAAGAAATTTGACAGTTTTGTATACTTTGATGTGTGGCTAGTGTTTATTGCTTGACGTCGCATTAATTCCCGTCTATAATAAATAATAATATAATACAACGCGAAAATTTAAAGAACAATTTTTTAACACATTGCAGAAATATTTTATTTTAGCACCCACTTTCGTAACTTTCTACCTTCGTTTATTTTGATAACAGAAAAGTGACAAAGTCATCGCTCTCCGACAACATTTGACACTCACTTGAGAATTACGACGGTAGAATGGCTTATAATACTACGGTGTGGGTCGCAGGTTCGGCTCGTCAAGTAACAAAATGTTTATGGACCATCAAGTTATTATGATGTTGGAAATGATGATGATGTGAAGTTTCGATTGTTATCAACGATGTCAAATGTGTGAGTGTACATTTTGTATGCTGGAATGAATGATATTACGACTTTCTCCTTTTTGACAATAGATTCTTGTAGATGCAAAAGCAACTTAGTACTTTTAACGAGAGATCTACACCTTTACTACAACCTCGTCTTCTTGAATAAGTTTTCTCGTAGCTTTGTACGAACAAGAAAACTAGAAAAGTGCTAGGATTCATTTAGAAGCAAAGAAAGTCCATTAATCTAATAAAGTCAAATAACATCACATCTATATCTATATACTATTTATAAAGAGATACCTTATCTATAGACAACGAAAAGGCTTATAGGTAAACCGAAAACACGAAACGCTTGCGCGATGTAATTGGACACAGCGCCATCTATTGGTTCATTTCTGAATTACGGACCCGAAGCGAAGTGAGGGCGGGCCACTAGTCCTACTATAAATGTTCATCAATCAAATTCCAGGGCAGCAACAGCAGCCTTAGTGGAGAAGCAAAGCCACGAAATGATGGAGCTCATCCAAGAGCGGCGCTCGGAGTACATGGCGGCCTCATCCCTGTACCTGGACGGGGAGGAGGCGCCGCCCTACCCGGCGCGCGCGCCGCCGCCGCAGCCGCCGCTCGTCTCCAAGTTCCACATCTATACCGACCCGACGGAGTTCGCTGATGTCGACAAAATTGCTATATCAGTAAGTAGACGAAGAAGTTTTTCTGGGATATTCTAGCCTGGCCCGCTGCCAGTTGTTTCGGCGCCTGCGTGCAATACCGATTATGCCGCCCTAGTCTCCCTAACTAACTAGCTACGCTACTGAGAAGTCGCTCAATTGGCCGCACCCCTGGGCGTCCGCCCGCCTGATTCCAGCGACTGTTATTTTTATGTGATAGGGGGCAGACGAGCAAAGGATCACCTGATGGTAAGTGATTGCCACCGCCCATAGACACCCGCAACACCAGCGGAGACCAAATGCGCCGCCAAACAAAAAACTTTTAGTGGCAAACCAAACATTACGAGCGGAGCAGCGGGCGTCCACCAGTTCTGTAACAAAAAAGAATAAGATCCTGTGTGTATGTGACCTGTGGCAGAAACCACATAGAACTATGTGGTCTCTCCCACAAGCGCATTCCTTTCCAAAAGCATATCAACCAACAGCCCTTAAACAAATCGGCCCCGTTAACCAGCCATTAGTTATAATTGCCGCAAGTCCAAGGAAGACTAACCGATAATCTTTACCGCTGTAATAATTAGTGATTACAAAGTAATTATTGAGCTGCATCCATCATGCGGTATGGTTTCCCACAGTGCACATGGATGGCAAGCTGGTACATTGCGTCTAACGGGGCTAAATCAGTTATCGACGTAATCATGAATCGAACTTGATCTAAATGTGGTTGATTCATTATATTATCCTATCAAATACAAAATTAAAGTTTTAAAAATCCCCGACACGAATAAAGATTTATGCTCTGTTACTGTTTTTTGTAGTTATCTTCTTCTATCTTCTATACTATTTATAAAGAGATAACATCTATAGAAAACGCCAAGGCTTATTAGGTAAACCGAAAACGCAAAACGCCAGCACGATGTAATTCACGTCCTGCATTGGTTCAGTTTGGAACTACTGTTCCAAAGTGAACTAGTGTCCCAGTTTTGATTAAATATATTCAATGTAGGTACCTCCCGACATAGCTTTTTTACATTTTCGTTTTACTATACGACTGCCAAAAAAGGAGTACCTAAGTATATTGTACCTAATTAGGCCTCTCGCGTATACAGGGTGTATCTGTGAACATTTACATCCCTTTAACCACGTGTTTCTGTCACCATCTGAACAATATTTGTTCACAACTTTTCCAAATTCTTCGAAAAAATTTCGACTCCCCATACAAAATGACCAAGTCCGAGACCGACTTTGTATGGAAAGATGAAATTTATTTATGCGAATTTTCAAAAGTCATAGAACAAATGTTGTTCAGAATGGTCGGTAGAACACGTGGTTTAAAGGGATGTAAATGTTCACAGATACACCCTGTATTTTTACATTATTCATAGAAAATTTTATGTAGCTAAGAATTCATAGAAGATGTCCCCGAGCTGGGGCAGAGGGTCTCCACAGTTAAACTTTCATCGCTTTCCGTTTTGAGGTAATTTGCTTCACCTTTGAGTATTGCCTTCATCTGGTCTGCAATTAGTAGATACGTCGCCATGTTTGTTTCGGAGTCGACCACTCTTGCGTTTTCCTTGAGAATTCCAAATGCCATCCATCCTAATATTATAAGTAAATGCGAAAGAAACTCTGTCTGTCTGTTACTCTTTCACGCCAAAACTACTCAACGGATTTAAAAGAAATGAAACAGATAAAATCTAGACCCTGAGAAAGAACATAGGCTACTTTTTATTGCGAAAAGGGGGTTGTAAGGGGTTGAAAGGGAGGTAAAAAGTTACTTTTCCATGCGGACGAAGTCGCGGGCGGCCGCTAGTTACATATAAATAAACACTTTTAAATATCTCCTTTCAGGTAGCACAAGAAGACCAAAAAACGTTCACAGATCTAGTCCGTCAGCTGGTGGGGCGGTGCGCGACAGACGTCGAGAAGGCGCGCACCATCTTCCGCTGGATCACAGTCAAGAACCTGAACAACATCCAGTTCGACGACAACCTGAGGGGCGACTCGCCGCTTGGCCTCCTCCGAGGCATCAAGCACGGGACAGAGAGTTACCACGTACTGTTTAAGAGATTGTGCAGGTAAGGATTCCAATCTACAAATTGTCACAGGATTTTAGTCTTTGTGCAGTGGTGGGTAGGCCTCTAAAAATGATAAATGTTACACAGTGTCATTCATAAACAGGATTGGCAAGCGGTGGCTACTGACAGAGACCATAGGAGGAGTTTGGGAGAGGCCTTTTCTCAGCAGCGGGACGGTTTAGGCTAACAAAAATAAAGTACCGTCACCCAAAAGTGGGAGCAGCACGCACTCGCTCATGTATATTCATGACTTAAGTACTACTGCCGGAGATAACGTTCCATTCAAATCATCATAAATAATTTAATAATCTGTGGAAGAGCCACGCTTCGGCATGAATGGGCCGGCTCGACCGGAGTGATACCACTGCCTCACAGAAAGCCGGCGTGAACCTAACTTAACACTAACCCTTTGCTGTGTTTCGCCAAGTGAGTAAGGGTACCGGGGACCCACTCGGGGGGGAAGGGGATAAAAGGTTGGCAGCGCACTTGTAACTCCACTGGTGTTGCAAGTGTCCATGGGCGGCGGCAATTGCTTACCATCAGGTGATCCGCCTGCTCGCCTGCTACCTATCACATAAAAAAAAAAGAATCGGTACCTATACCTACTTACGTAAATTGATTTCCGAAACTTCTCTTTTCCCGATTCCGGCTCGTATTTATTTAATTTAAATAGGTTACAAGTCTTTTAGTCGGATTTGTCCTTGGCGGTGATTTTACACACATGCATGGCTTTTGTAAAGGTATTACTATTACTTCCCTATAATGGTGGTTAATTTGACTTCAAATACTTCATATAGCCGAACCGAACCGAACAGCCGTGGTCACAAGCGAACTGCTTCTGTTCTGTTCGCTTGTGACCACGGCTGTTGTAACGCAGTCGAAACGTCAAGCAATAAGTGCTAAAATCTTAGGCTAAAATGTACTTATTAAATTTCGTCGCGTTTAGTCCCGGTTATATGAAGTATTTGTATATTGCAACGCGAAAGTTTAAAAACATAATTTGACTTCAACTGGAGGCTGCTAGCTCTCTCAATATTAGGCTTAACAGTGACCACTGGATAAAATACAACCAGCAAGAAGTTAATGATAATTGCTTAGAGCTGTTCGGATTAGCGTTAGTTTTTTCTAAGCAAGTAACGGCTTTTTTAGAAATATAAGCCCACATGCGTGCTACATTTTACGCTTCAATTAGCAATCGGTTACTCAGTAGGTATCATACCTATACCACTGCGTCTGTCTGTTCCCGATACCTATGTCGAAATGAGTACGCATTAAAATACAGCTGAAGATTTCAATGTTCAGAATTACCTAATGAATGTCCTGATAGTACAATCTTAAGATTTACAGCGACTGCAACGCTGCGAAATAAAATTGGTTTGATAATCTCGAAACTGTTTGTTGAGGGAGAGTGACTTTTTCTGGCACATTTGCTCCTTACACTTTTTAGAAAATATCTACTTTTGTCTGCTAAAGCAGACAACAACAAAGAAGTAATGAATGTTTGATGAAATAAATTATTTTGTATTTTTTTCTTCAGCTACGCAGGCCTCCACTGCGTGGTGATCAAGGGCTACAGCAAGTCAGCGGGCTACCAGCCCGGAGTGCGTTTTGAAGACAACCGTTTCCGCAACTCCTGGAACGCAGTCTTCGTGGCTGGTGCGTGGCGGTTCGTGCAGTGCAACTGGGGGGCGAGGCACCTCGTCAACGCCAAGGACGCGCCGAAGCCGGGCAACCGCGGGAAGAGTGACAGCTTGAGGTATGTATATCGCAGTCGGGTGATCCGCCGCATTACATTACGGCTAGCTTTTGAAAAACTGGGCCGTTTTGAAATGCGGCGGATCAACGATTAACTTGATTAACAAATACAACAGAAACAGAAACATTATTTATTTGCTTAATACACATTTGATACATAGATGTTATGGTAAGTATCATGGACACGGTATCCAGCCTGCCAGCAGGCGCGCAAATATGATATATTTATGTGACACAATTGTCATATTTAAAAGATATATTACTTACATTGTAATCAAATTTAAACAAAATTTGTTATTCAAACAATTAATGGAGGCGTGTGAAAAATCCGCTAGATGACGTATCTTGAATTTGTGATACGGCGGATTACACGATCCGGCTGCAACGTACGGCACTTAGACCTCATGAATCGTGACATCTTTCACTATCTTACCTGGGATTGAGTTCCTAATGCTGATGATGATGATGAAACTAATATTACTTAGCTTCTTTCACTTGAAGACTGAGTAAGAAAGAAAGAAAAAAGAAAGAAATACTTTTATTAATTTGGACAACACAACACATATTACTTCTAGAGTACCTAGCTTTCTCTTCTTCTCTAATACTAGGTACTCGCCACCGCTGCCTGCTCGAAGTCATCCTAACAGCCTGTAAAAAATCTAACTAACGTTTTCCAGGTACGAATACGACGACCACTACTTCCTGACGGACCCTCGGGAGTTCCTCTACGAGTTCTTCCCGCTGCAGTCGGATTGGCAGCTGCTGAAGACGCCCATCACGCTGCACGACTTCGAGGAGCTGCCCTTCGTCCGCTCCCTGTTCTTCCGTTACGGACTGTACTTTAGCGACCCGAACACCAAAGCTGTTATGTATACAGACTCCACTGGTACGTTTCTCGGAAAACTATTTAGGTTAGGATTTCGACCGAAGGATAACACTACCTCACAGACAACCGGCGTGAATCAGCGCCAGTGCTGTGTTTCGCCGAGTGAGTGAGGGTACCGGAGGATACCCGGCGGGGAAAGGGATAAAAGATGGTCGCACTTGTGATTCCACTGGTGTTGCAGGTGTCCATGGGCGGCGGCAATTGCTTACCATCAGGTGATCCGCTGGTCTGCTACCTATCACATAAAAAAGGTACAGTCAGCCATACATCAAAGTATACAAAACTCACAATTTTCTTCTGTCTCTCTTACTGTCAAACACATTAGGTTGAAAGTCAATTGGGGAAATTTGACATGTTGGTAACCTGATGTGTGGCTGTCTGTGCCTAAACAGAATTCTCTGAAACGTTGGAATGATGATTTTAACAATTTCTTTGCAGTGCCTTACCCCATTGCCAACAATCCGTTTTCTTTTCTCTACCTAAAGGTGGTACCTAACCTATGGAAGAAATCGGTATCGATAAGACCGTCTTCTTTACTGTTTTCTGCTGTGGTTTCTCTTGTGTCATATATTCTATTTCTATGCGATAAAGAATATTTGCAAATAAATAAATGCGCCAGACAATCACACCAATCAACCTGTAAGCCTAACATGCGCACCGCGACAAAATTTTGTCGACTCTCGTTCGCGAGAGCGCATCCTTCTATCCCGCTCATCGCTCAGTCAGGTGAGCGAGAAGCAACTTGCGTCGACACTACGAGAGTCGACAAAATTATCTCGTGGCGCGCATGTTAGCCCGGCAGGTCTCAAACTAGGGCAACCCTAGTACTGAGTACCAGGTGACGATAATTAACTTATCTATTATTTATTTATCTATCGTCCCCAGGTGCGGCGACTATGCGCATAGCCATGCCGGCACACATGCAGAGCTCCCTGATCTTCCACTACAACCTCAAGTTCTACGACACCGAGGGCGACGGCTTCGATGGCGTCAGCCTCAAGAGATTCGTCATGCAGGTAATATAATATAATATTTCACTACATCACATACATTGGTCTGACTCTGAGATAGGTAGCTCAAGCACCTGTGTTACAGATATCAGAACCAACAGTGGAATTGCAAATATTATACGTATAATACTTTTCTTTTTAATACATACTTATAATACATAGAAACACCCAGACCAATACAAACAAACATGTTCATGCACACAAATGTTTGTACTGTGCGGGGATCGAACCCGCAACCCTTGGCCCAGACGCAGCATTCACTACCACTGAACCAAACGGGTCGTCGAAGCAGGTATCTTCTTATTTCTGTTGCGACGCTCTTGTCAGAGCGGTCGTAGACACGTTGAGGCGTCTTTGTTAAAAGCAGACACCGTTTTCCTCACGATCTCCCGCCATCTCCCTCTGTTCGCAGACAGTCTGGCGCAGTCTGACTCGAGATAATATACGCCAAAGAGGCGGCTAAACTCCCGCCTAATTACATTATGGCTAGCCGTATTGAATGACGTATGGCGCCGAATACGTTACGGCCGTTTTTTATTCCGGCCTTTAATCCGGCTTTTCGTTGAACCGCCGCATTGCAAAACGGCCCTGTTTTTTAAAACAGCTAGCTGTAATGTAGTACGAGTACGACCGTATATACAAACCGGCTGCGACATAATGCCGTGAAATTTATTCTTGAGACACTATTACTGAGTTCCATTAGTATTATGTATAAATCCTCACACATCTTGATCTTGATGTCTTGTCCCTATCCAACAACTATTATTTTTTTTTATGTGATAGGTAGCAGCAGCAGGCGGATCACCTGATGGTAAGCAATTGCCGTCGCCCATGGACACCTGCAACACCAGTGAAGTCACAAGTGCGCTGCTAACCTTTTATCCCCTTCCCCCCCGATGGGCCTCCGGTACCCTCACTCACTCGGCGAAACACAGCACAGGAGCTGCTTCACGCCGGTTTTCTGTGAGGCAGTGGTATCACTCCGGTCGAGCCATGCCGAAGCATGGCTCTCCCACAATTATTAATCAGGATACCTAATCGAAGTAACAATGTCTCCCTTCCAGTCCGTGGTGGGCAACGTGGTGTCGTTCAGGGTCCACGCGCCCTGCAGCGGCGCGTTCCTGCTGGACATCTTCGCCAATGCTGTCACGCCGAGGGAGTACCTCACCGGGGAACCTATGAAGTTCAAGAGTGTCTGCAAATTCAAGGTAAAGAACGGGAAGACCTCGCTCTTTCTCCATAATTGTAATTATTTAGCCCTTACATCATTTATAAGATAACTAGTGGTCCGCCCTCACTTTGTTTCGGGACAGTAGTTCCATTGGCTACCAATAGATGACGTTGGGCGTTGATTACATCACGCTTAAGTTGTGTTTCGCCTTTTCGGTTTGTATATAAGGTTTGATAATGTCTAAGATTTTATCTCTTTATAAATTAGTACAGAGTACAGAAGACCCAAACCTCCTCTACCTCAAAGGTTGTCTGGAAGAGATCGCTATTAGCGATAAGGCCGCCAATGTTGTATTTGGAAATACTATTAGCATTAAGTTCTGTAATGTGTTGTGCAATAAAGAGAGTATCTATAGAAAATGCGTTAACGCGCTAAGAGTGTCGCCGTCAATGAAGGCTCCAAAAGCAAAATAAAGCGTTGAATGAAAAATTCCGGTTACCTGGCCGATTCATGACGAATAAGTTAGTACTTTTAGATGAGCCCCTAATGTCCCACTGCAGGGCAAAGGCCTACCTACCCTTTTCTCGTCTACTCCAGTCCTGGGCTGCGGTAGACCAGTCTTTCAGAAAAGCGTCGATCTCATCACGCCATCGCCGCCTTGGTCTGCCGCGGGGACGTTTCACGTTTTCGGGCATCCATTTTGTGAAAGTATTTCATTTTATTCTAAACATAGTTTTGTTTTTTTTCAGATTTGCTGCGCGGAGTTGCAGACCGTTATGGTCCCCCTTCCAGACTGCGCAAGCGGCGAATGGGGTCCCACTAAGGCGACCAGGCTTTTCGGCTTGGTTCCCATCACTCACCAGGTAAGACACTGCAGAAATTACCTGTAGGCCTAACACGAACTTTTAAAGAATATTTAAAGCTAACATTTTGTGCCCATGCTAGGATTACGCTAGTACTCAGAGCGAAACACCTTCGATGACGTATCGTATCATTTCCATCAAAAATGTATTGGATACGTTAGTTGTATAATCTGAACTGGCGCTCACGTTGCGATATTAATCATTACTCTAGTGTAGATTAAATAAAACCGTCCAGTAAGGTAATTATAATCATTTATTTTTAATTATACTAATATTGTTACATTCTATGTCATTTGTATAATGGATATGAATGTTGAACATATTTCAAAATATATTTTGAGAGTGGTTGTGCATAAGCAATCAAATTGCTTTTTTATATAAATTTTAATTAAAACATTCGTTATATTTTGTAAAAACTTTACGTTATAAGTTTGTATTAGTTTTTACATGTTTTATTTTTTACAATTTATCTATCACTCACAGTGTTCATAGAGAAATATCAGAGATATAATCATACGCTTAACATAATTAAAGACACGAAATAGATTGCTCTATTTTATTACTTTCTACATTTAAATTTATTACACGCACAAAAATGAAATACAGCAATTTATTAACTTTAAGAGTAGTTATCAAATCCATGAATGATATTATAATTACTTAACGTCTAATTTATAATGTATTTTTATATTTAATATAAACGCGGCAATATAATTATGTAAATTTTATAAAATATATGGCATGTTATTTTTCTAATTGAGTCATCGTTTTTTTTTCTAATCAGATCTATTTTACCCAATGGTGGGAGGGACTAAGCTTACGAACTAAATCTCAAAATTAGTCTTAAAGTCGTTTTATAAAGCACCAGGTTATGGGGCTCTGTCTATATGTTAGACACCATATTTTGAACCTTATGTGTTGGAGATAAGGTCCAAAAGCAATGAATTGTATATATACCTACTGCCCATTAAGGGGAGGGCTTATTCCTTTCTTAAGAGCCGGTAACGAGTTTGTGATGCCTCAGGTGTTACAGATGTCCATAGGCGGCGGTGATTACGTACCATCAGGTGGAGCCGTCTACACATTCTATTTGTCAGATATAACGTAAAAAAAATTACCTATTTTTTTATTTCATTTTTATTAATCTCCATTCTAGGCCAGTATGGGCTGGACATCTACACCCGCGAGCGCGGAGGGCCCACAGCAATCCACCAGAACGGTTCCACCGAGAAGGAGAAGCACCTCCTCACGCACTGCTGCAAGTACCTCATCAACAGCAGCAAGAGAAACTGAACCTTGCCACCTCACCAATAAGCTTTACAGTTCTTCGGACCGATGTGAAAACGGGCAATAGAATGAAATGGGCAATTAGATGCAGAGTTGACTTCACCCAGGCTTCATGCAGTCTACGTGTCTTTTAATGAGAGCTATCGCATGGGAATCATCAGGTAGATGGCGTACTTTTCACTGAGGTCCAACTTCAACCTCTTTGGTTGTTTAGTGACATTTTGACATCTTACATCAAAAATAACCAATCACCGTGTAGATGAATCTCAGTTCTACAGTACGCCATCTAGCGGATTTTTTGCACCCATTATAGGTACGATGTTGAGAACAAAATGTTAGTTCTAAGAGGAACCTTTCTGTTTTTTTACATACAGAGAAAAGCTATTTGTTTGGAACGACCAACGACGACCTTAAGTATTTTAGAGGTATTTACATTGGTCGTTAATGCCCGGATAAAGAAGCTCACGCCACATGGCCTTCACGGGTGGAGTGAGCAAGTTCCGCATTCCGCGAATGACCAACTTTCTACCAATGAAAATGCTCCTTAAGAATGTTAAATATCTTTAACAATAAGTCATTACTAGTGAAACTGACACGAGTATTTAGTCGCTTATTGAGGATACTTATACTCTGATTCATAATCATGTAACTGACAGATGTCAATGTGTCATCCCCATACATTATCACTCAATTTGACACTTGCAAAATGTCAAAATGCATAGAAACTTATCATTTTCATCTGTCAGTTTACTTTACATGATTATGAATCAGAGTATAGTGATTTTGGATAGGTAAATCCTGCATTTTGGCTTTACAAAAACAAAATTGAGAGTAAAATTTAATATATTTCTTATGATTTGAGTAGTTTTATAATGCCAATAGATGAAAGCTAAGCTAACCAATAGGGAGAATAAATTCAAAGTTGTTTTATTGAGGCAGTGAGGTTGTATCTAAATATTCGTTGGTAATGTATTATGACACGAAATATACCCAAATGTAGATATTAATCATTACTCTAGTGTAGATTAAATAAAACCGTCCAGTAAGGTAATTATAATCATTTATTTTTAATTATACTAATATTGTTACATTCTATGTCATTTGTATAATGGATATGAATGTTGAACATATTTCAAAATATATTTTGAGAGTGGTTGTGCATAAGCAATCAAATTGCTTTTTTATATAAATTTTAATTAAAACATTCGTTATATTTTGTAAAAACTTTACGTTATAAGTTTGTATTAGTTTTTTACATGTTTTATTTTTTACAATTTATCTATCACTCACAGTGTTCATAGAGAAATATCAGAGATATAATCATACGCTTAACATAATTAAAGACACGAAATAGATTGCTCTATTTTATTACTTTCTACATTTAAATTTATTACACGCACAAAAATGAAATACAGCAATTTATTAACTTTAAGAGTAGTTATCAAATCCATGAATGATATTATAATTACTTAACGTCTAATTTATAATGTATTTTTATATTTAATATAAACGCGGCAATATAATTATGTAAATTTTATAAAATATATGGCATGTTATTTTTCTAATTGAGTCATCGTTTTTTTTTCTAATCAGATCTATTTTTCCCAATGGTGGGAGGGACTAAGCTTACGAACTAAATCTCAAAATTAGTCTTAAAGTCGTTTTATAAAGCACCAGGTTCAGTGGGACGGCACAATCAATCATTTTAAAAATACAACTTCAAAAAGTAGATTTTTGATCCCCAGAAAAAAACAAGTTACACTACCAATATTTTGTGGTCCTTAAATCGAGCCGTCATTTTTTTCTGAAGATTGAAAAACCAGTTTAACGAAACCACCAATAAAAAACAACTAATATGGTTCTTAAAACATTCCATGTAGATACTTCATAAAAAGATATTTATCATCTAAAAAGTAGTATTCCCAATCACAACCATCTGGATATACATTATTAAAAAACATTAAAAAACAGAACACACGGTCATCACGATCATTTTTCCTTACAAATCTATAAGATCCAATAAAAATCCATATTCTAGACATTAAAGATTATCCAGTACAGTATTATTTTTACAGTAGATCGAATATTGAGCAAAATATACACACACAATTCGTACACAGTACTCTTACCTACTTCAAGTACGCGCGTTCAAGCCGCCTGCAGTAAAATGTAAACACCTCGTCTCTTACGCCAGGACTATAAGGTTCATATTTGAATGAAGATGTATACTTATAAGTTCACGTGACTGTACTTATGCGTAAACGCTGCATTTGCGTACGAACTACTTATGTAATATAGTAACAAGCGAGGCAAGCTTCCGAGATCCTTATACAAATATAAAATAAAAAACGGCCACTTTTAGCAATAATTGACATTATTGTTACTTGTCGCGTGTTTTATATATTGTATTGCATCTTGAAAAATTCAATTTACTTTTATCTAAGTCTGTAATGTTTTGCTTTCTTAAAAAATATCGTATTTTCGCCACAATCAGTGTAAATAGGTTGGCGGCGCTAGTTTCATTCGTATAGCCCCTTAAGTGTCATGAAAGTCGTGACTACGAATTTTTGAGGAACAATAATTACCGCTTTAGCTGCAGCTATTTATTTTCGAGACTATTGCAAATGTGAAACCCCATTACGTAAGGGGATATGTTGCAAAGTAGTACATTTTCAGAACGAATAGCCCCAAGTACTCAAACACTGTCTATTATATGTCAACTTTGTGATCGGTTTAGGTGGTGCAATTTATGTTCAATTACCTCAAACGTTTTATTAGTATGGATAAGCTCTCGGGATTGTCAAACATCGGAAATAATCTAAACGTGTACATACATTTTCTCGTATTAGAAATTAAAAAAGAAAACAAGTAATTAAAAAAATATAATTAGTAAAAACAAGTTTTATCGAAATTATAATCCATTAATAAGCGCCATCGGCATGTCCATGTTAAGATTTCTTCAATTATTGCACACCTAAATCCTATCACTGTTTATCACAGAGACAACAGCTTGTTAAAACAGCTGCTCAAACAAGTTCTAAGTTAAAAACAGTTTGAGTATTCAGGCGTAAAACACATGGCGCTATAAATCTATAAGAAATAAAAGGCGAACTCTTTGACTGAGATCCAGTTTCAACTGCATTGGTTGTTTCGTTTATGAAATTGTAATTTTTACATTTATCTTCAAAAATAACCTCACCTTGTAGATGGAGCTCATTCCTATATGGTACGCCTTCTAGCGAATTTTTCACACTTTTTTTATGATTGGTAGCAGACGAGCAGGCGGATCACCTGATGGTAAGCAATTGCCGCCGCTCATGGACACTTGCAACACCAGTGGAGTTACAAGTGCGCTGCACACTTATTGTTTTATAAATGTAAATCGCCGACTTCATAGGCAATATTAAATTCCATAAAATAATAAGCAACACTGGGAACAAACGTAAAATTTGCTGAACTACTTTTGACAGCTATAATAGCAGAACTGATTGACACCTACCTATAGGGTGGATCGGTGAACATTTACATTCCTTTATTCACGTATTTTACTTATCATTCTGAACAACATACTGTTCTATGACTTTTGGAAATTCATATTAAAAAATCTGAACTTTTCATACAAATTCGGTCACATGACTTGGTCATTTTGTATGGGGAGTCGAAAAAAGTTGTTGGACTAATGTTAGACAAAATGTTTTGTAAAACATAAAGATATGTAAATGTTCACAGCTACACCATGTATAATGCGATTGTGACACTCAACTACAAGATATAGCTGGCGTCATGAAAGAATAGCGATGACCGCTAGTTTGCGCACTTGTAAAAAAGAAGACTTTCTACTAAAATTGGTTTCTGCGCACTCAAGGTCATCACTATAGTTTCATGCAGACTATAACAATAATTAGCAACAAACCAGGTTCATATGAGGTCGTAATATTGGATCTTTATACTAAGCCCTTCGTGGCGTTGAGAGTAGCCCGCTGCTCAACCCCGCGAATCAGCGTGCCCAGCAGCCCTTCCATCTCGTTCGCTGTCTCGCGCAGCTGCGTGTTGTCGAAACATGAATCTGAAAAGAACAATAATTTTCTAATTTATTATAAACGGAATCAACGTAACGTCGCGCAAGTGTTTAGTTCTTTCGTTTTAACTTTAAACCATGTCGCTGCCCATAGAATTTACATCTTTATAAATAGTATAAATAGATATAGTAACAATTTGATAGTGGTTACGCTAGTTCTTAAAATTTATCTTTAATAAATCCGGTTTTGACGACTGCTTAATGGGGTATGGGAAAAAAAACCAAACATGTCCTAAATCGAAAACCATTTCGAGGCATTTGTCTTTCATATCATATTTTATTGCTTTTAAAATTTAAAAGCATAAGATCAATGATATTTTCAATAAAATCGCGTTTTTGACCTTCATCTAACCCAAGGTCAGCAGAATTTAGGCGACATCTACTGTGATTGACACTTAGTCTATCGGAAGAACCAACAGTTGGCGCTAGTTGTAATACAATAGAACCTTACCAACCAGTTGAAATTTATTTGAAAGGTGATATAAAATTGATTAGAGATACCTCTCTGTTTTTTGTTTTGCCGGAATGTTGTCAGACAGTGTGTAGCGCACTTGTGACGTCACAAATACGCTTGAATTTAAAATGTTTAAAAATTAATTTAAAAAAAACTACTGTCTTGATTACAAAAATATTCAAATTGATTACTTGAAATAGTAAAAGGTATTGAAATAAAATATAAAAAAATATACCTAAAAATTAGTTCTCATACCCCATTGTTATATATTGTGCTTATGCACTTGGCATGCCGCGGCAGCCTTTAATAAGGCACTGTATCTGTATAACATTGTATCATGTACATTAAATCTCAAGTTAAGATTGTATGCTTTGTTGGGTTAGGGGGCCATGCGTCACAAAAAAAAATTGTCCCAGCATTTCAAGACTTTTTTGCTGGTCACTGTTCTAACCTAACCAATATTTTTGTCATGTTAATATTTACAAAACAATATACAGGCTGTACCTGTGAACATTTACATCCCTTTAACCACGTGTTCTACCAACCATTCTGAACAACATTTTGTTCTATAACTTTTGAAAATTCGCATAGAAATATTTCATCTTCCAAAGTCGGTCACGTGATTTGGTCATTTTGTATGGGGAGTCGACAATTTTTAGAAGAATTTGGAAAAGTTGTTGAACAAATGTTGTTCAGAATGGTTAATAGAACACGTGATTAAAGGGATGTAAATGTTCACAGATACACCCTGTATATTAGTAACGTTGGGCTTGTACAATAACCTGCAAAAATATTTTGAAATACTGGGACGGGTTTTTTTGGGACGAATTGCCCCCAAGCCCGCTTGTGTTGTCCACATTGAGAGATTATTCCTCTCCGTCGTGCTAATGTTGAATCCTCTACCTCCGTGGTCGTCAAACTGCGGCCCGCAAACATTATTTGTGCGGCCCGCGGCTACATATTCGTACTTATCAGAAATCAGTTTAGTTATTTTTGAGTAGAGAAGTAATAGACATACATTTTCGCATTCATATGAATAGTGTGGACTACTATGGATAAGTACCTATGCAAAAGCTCTTGAAACGCATATACTGCGGCCCGGGCCCTGATGTTCATATTGATATAGTGGCCCTTGAAGAGTAAAGTGTGACGACCGCTGAGAGAGTTAACTCACCGTCCATCGCAAAGTTGTTGCTCAGTATCTGCTGCAGGCGGTCCAGCACGGTGTCCAGGTCGGCGTTGAGCTCCTTCATCTTGTCGTTGCTGGTGGCCACGCTGCGGATGTCCGCCGCGTACTTCTGCTCTGTAGCGGATATGGACTGGTTGTTAGGTTCCACTGGTTTGGCTTGTCTGTTTGCTAGGGACTCGTGTTCTGTAAACACAAAAAAAAAGTTTCTTTTTTCATACATTGTAATGGTCTCTAACACAGTTAAATTGGAACGAGATGGCATGATGACGACATAGCCCACCGAATAAGCAAACTGAAGTGGCAGTGGGCTGGTCACATTAGCTGCAGAACTGACAACCGTTGGAGCTATAAAGTCCTTGAGTGGAGACCGCGACTCGGTAAACGTAGTGTTGGACGCCCTGCTACAAGATGAGATGTCGACATTCGAAGGCTGGCTGGAGTGAGCTGGATGAGAGTGGCCGAAAATCGGGAGCGGTGGCGTGCATTGGGGGAGACCTATGTCCAGCAGAGGACGAGCGTGGGTTGCTGATGATGAGTATGATGTTTCCGCAGCCAAATTTAAAAGCTTTTGAGTACCAGGCAGTTAGACGATTTTGAATTTGCGCGCGCTTGACCCGCAATTTTTTGCCACGCACCTCCTCATTGTAGAATAGACTTCCCGCAGCGGTATTTCGAATGGGTAAGACATTTAAATATTTAAGAAACGAACCTTTCTAAACGCATCCGCACTTCTTGTATAACTGATGTCTATGGACGGCGGTGATCACTTAACATCAAGTGATCCGTCTGGTCGTCTTCCTCACACACATAAAATAAGATCTACAGATGTAACTCACCGTTATACCACTGGCTGACGCCGCTCAAAGACACCGTGGACACCGTATCACACCCGCGGCTGCTACGAGCTGTCCGTGACCTTGGACTGCTCTATAGATGGCTGTTTAACTATAAATATAGATGGCTATAGATGGCTGTGTGACTCACCGTTATACCAATGGCTGACGTCGCTCATGGACACCGTGGACACCGTGTCGCAAGCCGCTGCTTCGAGCTGTCCGTCACTTTGGACTGCTCTCGTCCACTATAGATAGCTATGTGACTCACCATTATACCAATGGCTGACGTCGCTCATAGGACACCGTGGACACCGTGTCGCAAGCCGCTGCTTCGAGCTGTCCGTCACTTTGGACTGCTCTCGTCCACTATAGATAGCTGTGTGACTCACCATTATACCAATGGCCGACGTCACTCATGGACACTGTGGACACCGTATCACACCCGCGGCTGCTACGAGCTGTCCGTCACTTTGGACTGCTCTCGTCCACTATAGATAGCTATTTGACTCACCATTATACCAATGGCTGACGTCGCTCATGGACACCGTGGACACCGTGTCGCAAGCGGCTGCTTCGAGCTGTCCGTCACTTTGGACTGCTCTTGTCCATTCTAGAGATGGCTATTTGACTCACCATTATACCAATGGCTGACATCACTCATGGACACTGTGGACACCGTATCAAACCCGCGGCTGCTACGAGCTGTCCGTCACTTTGGACTGCTCTCGTCCACTATAGATAGCTATGTGACTCACCATTATACCAATGGCTGACGTCGCTCATGGACACCGTGGACACTGTGTCGCAAGCAGCATGTAGTACCACAGGCCGCAGAGCATCCCCGGACACGGCCAGTAGCTCGGTCTGCCGCGACGCCACGGAGAAGTTGCCTATACTATAGATGGCTGTATGACTTACCGTTATACCAATGGCTGACGTCACTCATGGACACCGTGGACACTGTATCGCAAGCGGCGTGTAGTACGACGGGCCGCAGAGCATCCCCGGACACAGCCAGTAGTTCCGTCTGCCGCGACGCCACGGAGAAGTTGCCTATACTATAGATGGCTGTATGACTTACCGTTATACCAATGGCTGACGTCACTCATGGACACCGTGGACACTGTGTCGCAAGCAGCATGTAGTACCACAGGCCGCAGAGCATCCCCGGACACGGCCAGTAGCTCTGTCTGCCGCGACGCCACGGAGAAGTTGCCTATACTATAGATGGCTGTGTGACTTACCGTTATACCAATGGCTGACGTCACTCATGGACACCGTGGACACTGTATCGCAAGCGGCGTGTAGTACGACGGGCCGCAGAGCATCCCCGGACACAGCCAGTAGTTCCGTCTGCCGCGACGCCACGGAGAAGTTGCCTATACTATAGATGGCTGTATGACTTACCGTTATACCAATGGCTGACGTCACTCATGGACACCGTGGACACCGTGTCGCAAGCGGCATGTAGTACCACAGGCCGCAGAGCATCCCCGGACACGGCCAGTAGCTCTGTCTGCCGCGACGCCACGGAGAAGTTGCCTATACTATAGATGGCTGTATGACTTACCGTTATACCAATGGCTGACGTCACTCATGGACACCGTGGACACCGTGTCGCAAGCAGCATGTAGTACCACAGGCCGCAGCGCATCCCCGGAGACGGCCAGTAGCTCCGTCTGCCGCGACGCCACGGAGAAGTTGCCCGAGTCCAGGCTCAACACCCGCGGCTGCTTGGAGCTGTCCGTGACCTTGGACTGCTTCTCGTCCACCACCGGGATGGGGCTGAAGAGGTCGAACGCTTGCGGCCGCTCGACTTTGTCAGGCTTTTGAGGTTCTTGCGTCTTTACTGGTACGGTGGATGAGAGGTTTTCCTGTAAATAATTTTGCCGAGTCATCCATAAATTAATTACATGATTTCTACAGATTGTCAATATTTTTTATGGTATTTTTGTTATAGGTAGGTAATGTTCTTACTAAAAGAATACTCAATTAATCCAAGAAATGCAACTCAAATGACCTAACATATTTATATTTTCTTTCAGTCCCCTATCAGTTTCATACAACACGCTGCATTAAGATCTCATTTCAAAACATACCTTTAACATTTTCAATCGATTGATTTGCGTAGATATTTGAGCCCTGTGCGTATTCACTTTTGTTTTCAAGCCATTTTCTTCAGCATCTTTGGACACGCCTTCCAAATGCGTCATTAACTCCTGAAGAGCACTGAAAAATATTAACACAATGAAACTCACGTGAGCGAATCGCGTAAAATATCCGGGAAGCAGGCCGTTGTCCAAGGTCAAGGTAGGCAAACGCGTCTACGCCTAGACCTCATCGTCACTTTCTATCAAATTGTGGTCTAGCTTTGGCCCATAGTCTAATAATAAAAAAAAGGATGAGAAGGCGGTAGATAGCTTAATTTTGGACTGAACCCCAACGTCACTTTGGTTGTTTCGTTTAATATATCAATTTCAAAAGTAATCAATCCCCTCGTAGAAAGCAATCACAAGTAGTCTTGGCACTTTCTATGGTTCGGGTGTACCTACTGTGTTTACCCTTTACCCAGACTTCTCACAAAACTCGTGCGCGATGTTAGGCCTTCCAAAGAATAAAGTCCGATTTGCAGTATGTTTAATATAGAAGAGCGGACTTTCTGCTTTAAACAATAAAGTCCGATTTGCAGTATGTTTAATATAGAAGAGCGGACTTTCTGCTTTAAACAATAAAGTCCGATTTGCAGTATGTTTAATATAGAAGAGCGGACTTTCTGCTTTAAACAATAAAGTCCGATTTGCAGTATGTTTAATATAGAAGAGCGGACTTTCTGCTTTAAACAATAAAGTCCGATTTGCAGTATGTTTAATATAGAAGAGCGGACTTTCTGCTTTAAACAATAAAGTCCGATTTGCAGTATGTTTAATATGCTTCTCGTCCACCACCGGGATGGGGCTGAAGAGGTCGAACGCTTGCGGCCGCTCGACTTTGTCAGGCTTTTGAGGTTCTTGCGTCTTTACTGGTACGGTGGAGAGGTTTTCCTGTAAATAATTTTGCCAAGTCCATACTAATATTATAAATGCGAAAGTAACTCTGTCTGTCTGTCTGTCTGTCTGCTACTCTTTCACGCCAAAACTACTCAACGGATTTAAATGAAATTTGGTATACAGATAATCTAGACCCTGAGAAAGGACATAGGCTACTTTTTATTGCGAAAAGGGGGTTGTAAGGGGTTGAAAGGGGGGTAAAAAGTTACTTTTCCACGCGGAAGGAGTCGCGGGCGGCCGCTAGTCATCCATAAATTAATTACATGATTTCTACAGCTTTAACGCCCCGTTTGGTCCAGTGGTTTAAGTACCGGGCCGTGATCTCGGGGTCTAGGGTCGAGCAAAAGTATGTTTCGAATATTTTCGAACATAGCTCGAGTTTGTGATCATCAATCCGCATTAGACAAGCGTGGTGATAAAGCCTAATCCCATCATAGTAGCGATGACTTGACTTCTATGATGGAGGCCTTTGCCCTGCGGTGGGAGGCTGTATAGACTAATACTTGACTTTTTAGCTTTGAGACTACCCTCTCCACAATGTGATGTCACATATTTTGAATCTTTGTTATAGGTAATGTTCTTACTAAAAGAATACTCAATTAATCCAAGAAATGCAACTCAAATGACCTAACATATTTATATTTTCTTTCAGTCCCCTATCAGTTTCATACAACACGCTGCATTAAGATCTCATTTCAAAACATACCTTTAACATTTTCAATCGATGATTTGCGTAGTTATTTGAGCACTGTGCGTATTCACTTTTGTTTCAGGCCATTTTTCTTCAGCATCTTTGGACACGCCTTCCAAATGCGTCATTAACTCCTGAAGAGCACTGAAAAATATTTACATTATGAAGCCGGAAACTATTTACATTATGAGCGAATCGCGTAAAAGATCCAGGAAGCAGTCCAAGGACGAAAAGGTTACGAGTGCAAAATCCGGTAGTTAGCTTAACTTTAGAGGTCTAACGTCGTCTTGGTTATTTCGTTTGTTAAATTAACAATTTAATAGGTATAATATGCATATCACATTCAAAAGTAACCAATCGCCTTGTAGAAGGCAATCACATGTTATCTTCGCACTTTTTGCGGTTCGGTTGTGCTGTGTTTACTCTTTCCTTTGGCTTCTTCTCACGCCACTCGTAGCGCGGTGTTAGGCCTTCCAAAAATAAAGTCCGATTTGCAGTATGTTTAATATAGAAGAGCGGACTTTGTTTTTCGGAAGAAGCGATGTTCTATGTACGTATATTATGTAGGCATCTAGGGTTTTTTTTTTCATTTTTCCATTGCATAATTTCCCAAATCTTGGATTTCCAAGATTGGATGTCCAAGCGACATAGAAGTAGAATTAAGAGCAAGGAGATAAAAGTTTCTTGAATACATCAGATTTTTTTTCAATTTATATATCCTAGTGAACGATAAGTATCTCTATAAGCATTAATATAACCATGTTTTAAAATAATGACTAACCAGTTATTCGCCTCCAAATTATTTATAATATCTTGCAAAACCGTTGTAGGGTTATTCACCCCATTTCCTGACGCTTTACCCACGGTGGATGTGAACATAGCAGGTCTTCCTTCCTTCTTCCGCTTCACTGTCCCGTGATTTTCGACCTTATCTACACTCTTCTTAGAGCTCTTTTTGGTCATCTTCTTCTTTTTCGTCCGTGTGCAGAAAGAAGAACCGTTTCATACCTCGCATGAAGCTTAGGCATTCTGCTGGTTTTATCTGAAGAACAAGAGTACAAAAATCAGTTAACGCGTTAGAGAAATTATACTACCCGCGACTTCGTCCGTTTGAAATAGTACCTTTGGGTAGCATTTTTACTTATTTAATAATTTTAACCCCTTACAAACTCTTAACCCCTTACAAACCCTTTTTCTCAATAAAGAGTAGCCTATGTCCTTTCGCAGGGTCTAGGTCTAGACCATCTGTATACCAAATTTCATGCAAATGCGTTCCGTAGTTTTGGCGTGAAAGAGTAAGAGACAGACAGAGTTAGTTTTGCATTTATAATATTAGTTAGGATTGAAATAACAGTAACCAGTAGATATCTCACCTCTCCATCCAAAACTTCGTGTACAACATGCGTTTTTTTGTGTCCGCTGACAACCGTCAGATCTTTGTCATACAAATAGCATTTTTCACAGAAATACATGTTGGTGCACTTCAAGCATTTGAATTTTAGAACCTGAAATGATAATAAATTAGATTTTAAAATCAATTTCATCAAGAAATCATACTATTGCCGTCGATTGATGAACGTCCTCCAGTATCAATCTTTCTCAAATTATAAAACAAGTCGCTCTGAAGTTGCCGCGGCAACACCAGTGGAGTCACAAGAGCGCTGTCAACCTTTTACTTCCCTTCCCCTTGTTTGGGCGTACCCTCAAGCAGCCAAAAGTCAGTCTACTGTGAAGCTGTATCACTCTGGTTGATCCCGTCCGTTCAAGCCGGATATTTATATGCCCCCTCGGACAAACAACCTTAGGGTTGTTGACCCCATACTAGTGTCTTTTGAGCATTGGCGTTTTCGCGCCATCGACGCAACGCCAGAAAAGGCGTTGGAGTGACCCTACCGTCTTGAGCGTGACGTTTAGCCGGCGACCTCCTCAAACTAGCGTTTTCGGGCGTTACTCCCAGGGTTCACTAGTTTTTGGACCACTACCTCACCTGTATCAGCGGTTGCGCGCACAGACCGCAGCTAGCAGTGACGTTGGCGCAGTTGCGGCTGGCGCGCACGCGCGGCGCCACGCCCAGCCAGCGCGCGCTCGCGCAGTGCTGCGCGCCCCACTCTGCCACGCTGCGGGCGCTCACGCCGAGCATGCCAGCACTCTGTGAAATTATCACCATTTCATTTTATCGACATTAGCACGGTTTAAATCAGCGGGCGTCACACTTTACTGCTCAAGGGCCACACATAAAAATGTAAGCACTAAGGTCCGGGCTGTGTGCATAAAAATGTAATGTGAATATACTATTAATTAAAGGAATCTACTTTACCGCGGGCCGCAGTTTGACGACCACGGGTTTAAAATGCTTAAAAGAGCAGCTATTATGCAGTCCACTGCTGGATAGACCTCTTCAGACTCTAGTAAATTGTTCAAACAAGCATTGCAAGATTTATATAAAACCTAATGAACAAGAATGTTGTTGTCCATTTTCAATTTACAGCATAAAGTGAAGTAACCAAGTTATTCAAGCGATTCGGCGCCCTGTTAGTCTAGTGATTTAAGTACCGGGCCTTGATCTCGGTCCTGGGTTCGATTCCCGAAGACCCGGGGTCTTATTACGAACATAGTTCGGATTTGTGATCACCGATCCTCATCAGGCAAGCGTGGTGACCCCATCATAGTAGCAAAGACTTGATTTCGACGATTTTTTTTAAATTTCTATATTATTTTCCGAGCTAGTCCCTAACCATGTCATACCCTCAATTTCTTTGATTGATTCCTTTGCCATGCAGTGGGACCGTATATAGGATGGTAGTGCTGGTAATTAGTTTATAAACCTTTTGCAAGTTATGAAAATCTCACCTTGTCAAAACAAGCATCAACATCAGCTTGTAGCACCTCGTGGGGACAACCCAAGTACGTCGGCAGGGCACTCACATGCGTCAAGAGTGCAGCTAATCGTCGTGGAGACTACGCAACCATTGTGATCAGCGCAACAATTCGCTAGAGCAGCCCATTTATCAGATGCAGGCTCTTCACTTAAAATTATTAGAAGAGTTTTGGCAGCTAATACTCTTATAGGTTCCTTTCTTTCTCTGAAATTGATTAAGTGTGACTTTGATTCAAAACATGACTATGATTAATGGACAGCCCCTTTGGCTTTTGTAGATTCTATTTATATTTTATTTATTAAGGTCCGCCAACAGCACATCATACAATAAAATAAATATTTGTAACATTATCACACTAAGATGATAGTATGTGTGCCAATTGGAGAATTTGTTTGATTTAATTATATTTTGGCACAAAAGAAAAATGTTGTGAAAAATTATAATACAATTGACATTATTGGCCCTATTATCTTAATTAAAATCTTAATTTTTTGTCAATCATATTACACACATAGGATATCATAATAAAACAACCTATAACTTTAAAACTATTGACAACTTTTTAAATATACACAACAGCTCAATGTACTAGTGGTGGGTCGTCGATGATTTTACAGTCGACGCAACGAGACCGTTTACCGTCGACGATAAACTAGTTTAAAAAACAGTCTAATTTTCGACTAGTTTACGTCGTCGTCGAAAAGACTACTTCATCACATAAACGATTAGTGAACGTGAACGAACGGCCAGACGCTCGTGACACGACAACGGACTCGTCAACCAGTCGACGAATAAACTAGTTTATCTGTGAACTATAAACTAGTTGAATCGTTCACGTACAAAAAACAGTTTAGGTAAACGGTTCGTTCATACAACACCCACCTCTACAATGTACTACATACCTACTAAGTAGAGGATGCAACTGATTAATATTTATTCTAAAGACTTACTTGTCAAAAACATTGAGAAGTAAATTGATTAACAAATCCACAGTCAAGTCAACATCTCCAGTAAACAGGCCTTCCTTCTCTGCAGCAAAGTAGATATCAGCGAGTACTGCCTCTAGCTCGGCCGTGTCCAGGGACAGACTACTCTCAGACAGACTAAGCTGGTGACGTGCAAACACACCTGAACTAATGCGTAAAGGAGGAACTGGAAAGTATTAATAATTATTAAATTATTATAATTGAACATGTAGGTCTGTAGGTATAGAGTTACAAACACATACAATTTCTTGAAGCAATAATTTAAATTGCCTTAAAAAACGATTTCTTTTCCACAAAGTTCACTATTTTGTCAAATAATATTATTTTATTTACACATCTTACCGCGCAAATGTGTTTGTAAAACACAAATCTTGAATGCTACTCTGTAAACACTATACTTTATTCCATCATATTCCTCTAACGATTGCATGATCTTCTGAAACTGTGGATGGTCATATTGCTGCTTTCCCGTGGTTTCGCTGCAAAATCATTAAAGTTTATAACTTTTTAAACAAAACCTACTATAAGGGTGAAAGTTTGGATTACTCACTCGACATAACAAGGGTATCCGACTTCGTTTTCCACCTTTTTCATATTATTTAAAGCCATCTTATTGAGCATTATGAGATCATTGTAACTAGCTAACACAATAGTTGTAAAATCACTTAGAACTTCACATTAAATCACGGACTGAAACTGAAAAAATATCCAATAAAGCATTTTCAATGTAACTGCCGTAAATTATTCAAAAAAATCTGCCACTTTTTTCTTTATACTCCGCATTCCACATTCATTTTGGACTAATTGCGGAACGGTGAGCGTCCAATTCAACCAATCAGCAATCTTTTTTCATTTTATTTATTGGTTGCACTTAAATGTCAACATAAATAAACCAATGAGTAAAGCAGTTATTGTTAGAGAAATGTCACCCCTGAAGTTTTTGGATGCATTATTTTGTTGTATATTTTTAAAATATAAAATATAACTTAAATAATAGTCGATAGTTGTTTGTTAGATAGACATTTATATGTATATTATTCTAGTTTACTTGCAAATACAACAGAATAATAGAATCCTATTAACTTTTCATTGATATAATAAAAATAACACTCCTTTTTATGTAAAAAGGATTGAAATGTCACCGGTTATATTTACAGGTATTTGATTACGTAGAACGGAACGTTGTCATTTTTGAATCAGTTCGTTTTCATAAAACTCAATTGACGTTTCTCCTTAAACAACCAATCAGAGGTCGCTAAATATTGTTTACTATGAATATTGACCAATCACAGAATCTGATATTAATGTACTTTTAGCTACCATTTTCTCTTTGTAAAGGAGACGCCATTTTGCAAGCGTCACTTGGCGGCGTGTACGGTTTCAATATTTTAGTCCGATATACCTCCACGCAAACCATAATATTGTTTTGTTATTGTGTAATATGTCGTATCAGTCTAGTGTAGCGCAGGATTCATTAGCTGCGGCTCAATTAGAAATGGCCGGTAACCCTAATGCCTTAGCGTTGCGTCGGCCATTCGACCCGGTAGCCCACGACTTAGAAGCGAGTTTTCGTCTGACACGCTTTGCTGATCTAAAAGGAAGAAGCTGCAAGGTTCCTCAAGATGTGCTGGGGAAACTGGTGGAGTCGTTGCAGCAGGACTACTCCCAGCAGGACCAGGATCAATTCATGCATGTCGCGATCCCGCGCATCGGGATCGGTTTGGACTGTTCGGTGACGCCGCTGAGACACGGAGGCTTGTGCTTGGTGCAAACTACTGATTTCTTCTACCCCTTAGTTGACGACCCATACATGATGGGTAAAATCGCTTGTGCCAACGTACTGAGCGACTTATACGCGATGGGAGTGACCGAGTGCGACAACATGTTGATGCTGCTCGGCGTTTCTACAAAGATGACAGAAAAAGAACGCGACGTGGTTATCCCTCTCATCATGAGAGGGTTCAAGGACTCTGCTCTAGAAGCTGGTACCTCTGTTACAGGAGGTCAGACTGTAATCAACCCCTGGTGCACTATTGGAGGGGTTGCAACCACTATTTGCCAGCCAAATGAATATATTGTTCCTGACAACGCTGTTATGGGCGACGTCTTGGTTCTTACGAAACCCCTTGGCACCCAAGTAGCTGTAAATGCCCATCAGTGGTTAGACCAGCCAGAGCGTTGGAACCGCATCAAACTAGTTGTGTCTGAAGAGGATGTAAGAAAAGCATACCATCGTGCAATGGACTCAATGAGCCGCTTGAATCGCATTGCTGCTCGGCTGATGCATAAATACAATGCCCATGGTTCAACAGATGTCACTGGATTTGGTTTACTTGGTCACGCCCAAAACTTAGCATCGCATCAAAAGAATGAAGTATCATTTGTAATTCACAACCTGCCTGTGATAGCCAAGATGGCAGCTGTAGCGAAAGCATGTGGGAATATGTTCCAACTGCTTCAAGGACATGCACCTGAAACTTCTGGTGGGCTCTTGATCTGCCTACCTCGTGAGCAAGCTGCAGCATACTGCAAAGATATCGAGAAGCAGGAAGGTTACCAAGCCTGGATCATTGGAATTGTAGAGAAGGGCAACCGTACCGCACGCATCATCGATAAGCCACGAGTTATTGAAGTGCCCGCTAAAGATTAGAAAAGTTTAAACCTCAGATGTTTTAAGGATACTTTTTTAATTATGACTTCTATGCTGGATAAATCCTTTTTATTTTTAAAAGAATACTATATTGTATGATTTGAGGGTTCTCTGCATTTCTCCTACTTTAGTTTGTCATATTACAGCTGTTTGCATGATAGCAATCAGTTTAATAATTTTATCATGGAAATTGAATTATGAAAGCTTTTAGAGAACTTAACCTAGTGACTATTTGGTGTTATATTTTAGGTAAGATATCACTATAAAATTAAGAACAATTCCATTAGGTACTCTAAACCTAACTTTTGTTTACATCTTGTGGACATTCTCTGCAAATTGTGAGATAAGAATAATTAGAATAAAGTTATTTTTCAGTCAAAATTTGTTGTTTTATTTATTACAGCCAGCTGCCAAATGATCCATGTAAGAAAGTGAAAAACAGTGTATGCCATTTCTTGAAGCATGTACTGTATTAAATTACCATTTGACTAAGGTTCATTTTAGTAAAGTGTACCCTGGAGTTTGTAGGTATAGTCATCAAGCTCACTGTACTGACAATCTCAAGTTGAGTTGACTACCTGGCACTCAACTTGAGATTGTCACAGTACAGTCAACTGCAGTTAAGGTTACCAGAAACTGTTTGTTTCTTCAGCTCATGAATGTAACATACTAGTATGAAGTTGAAAAGATCCTTAAGTTCTGTACTGAAATAGGTACCTATAGATAAGCATAGAATCAAAGATTCATAGAATAGGTAGTAAAGAACATTTCTACCAAGGTCATTTTATTTCTCAATTTGGTGTATGATTTGAAAAATGTATATTTTAGTCATTAAAAAATAAATATTTTTTTTTGTTATGTACTCAAACTACTTACAAATTTATCTTCATATTGAGAAATAAAATGACATTGCTAGAAATACCCTGAAGGGTATGATTTGATTTCATTAATAAACAAAATTTCAAGTTATTACTTTATTGATAAAATATTGTAATCTAATGTTACACTGATGTGGATAACAAGGAAACTCATTTAAAATTTGACTATGAAAATATTGAAAAAATTCCATATGATTTTTCCATTTATAAAAATGCACTTTCACCACAGTCATTCTGTTTTTAAGTTGTAAAGAAAAGAATGGATTAAATGGTGCTAAAATCTGCAAAAGGCTACAAAATTGTGAGGAAATTCATTAGAAGACCAACAATCTCAAAGACATTCTAAACCTAAAGCCATGCAATATAAAACTATATTAATAATAACTACTGGCTTATATTATTATATTTGAGTTGCATATTGCCAGAGGGTAATTTAAGAAATATAACAAGAGGCATTTATAGATATACCCACTTGTAATTAATAAATAATACTTCAAATGTAGGTATACAGAGTCAAATATTTTAATATATGAGTAAGAGGCCAATAGTAACTAAAACCCCAATATTTCCAGAGATAATAACCAAAATATCTAGCTTCTACTAATAACATTTCAAAAGTGAATCCATTAACAATATTTGCAAGGGATTGCTTAATAATGAGAACGCACCTTGTGATTTACAAGCACTTAAATTACTGAACACATTTTAAAATTGATTTAAAATATCTGTGACACTTTCATATTATTAACTTACTTTTTTATACTATCAGGTGCTTATAGATAGACATACTAAAATTATAAGCCAAAAAAGTATAATGAAGCTTGCTAAATGTGGAATGAGAGCATTTTAATAGTATCTGCATGCTGAAGTAATCACTGTTACTATTCAGTCATGACTCCAAATGAATTACATGTTACTTTTACAACAAAGAATTTAACATGTTAAGATTCATCATCCGGAAATGGCACTACAGACTTCAAAATATCTCTGATACCATGCTTACGAAATCAATGTACAGTTGGATGTAAAAATGTTGATATAAAAATGCCGTACACTGTAGAGTCTATAACTGAAGCACAATCAATGTGATGCACAAGATTTCAGTTGAGTGGTGAGTTTAAACAAGGCCTCTTGCGTGGCCGACTGTCGTCTCCATTCTGTTCAATGTGGCTTTGATCACGTTTCTTTGGAGAGCTGTTGTTCTGGAGAGAGAAAATTTATGACGTTAATATAATAACTCGTAATGAAATGAGTCTACATAGTTGCGTTAAATGTAATTGCCCTTACACTACGAATAACTCAAATTCCAAGGTAATTGTAATTGCTAAATACATATTTCATTTTCGTACCTTCTTCTCCCATTGCTGATGTAAATATCTTAAAAGGATGTTTGTTTTTTCCGTGACAATTACTGGAAAACAAAACATAACTGTTGAGTTGTATATTATTATAGTATTCGTTTTTTTACCTACCAGCAGAAATCAAAGTTCTTAGGAATGAACACTATGTATTACTTACCATATAGGTATTATGGATTTCTTAAACATAACAACAAAATGGTTTTATAAGTCAACTATTAAAACAATATACTCAACTTTGTTCAGAAGGTATTTCCTTAGTTTGGAGATATATCGACGGCCTTTTCGAACAATTTCTGATTCCATGATCGGTGTTGAATAATGTAAAATTGTGTTCGTCATACGACGGCAGGTCCTTCAAGAATTCCATCACTGACTGTGGATAAAATGTTCTTATGGATAAACAGGTAGAAAGGCTGCCATCATCAAGGTCCCCAAGCATGATGAACAACAATCTCGAATTTTGCAATAAAAAGTAACTCCACGCTTTACTTACCATATTGGGTCTATTAAAATGTGTTATTATTTTCTTTATGAACGATTAGTAATTTACCAGGGTAAAGAATAAAGGCAAAATAATAAAAATAATCTTCGACGAGACCACAACAGCAATCAGATGTAAATGACAGGTGAAATACGTAGAGTATGACGAAAAATCTTAATCGAAATTTTCTAGATTCTGCAATATTTTATATTTTAACTCAATGAATAATAATAATAATGTTTAGATTCATATATATTTCTAAAATCTTACTATTTAAATCACTAAATATTTCATAATATTACTTGCATATATTTAATGGAAAGTATGTAGCTGAGAAATTTGATTTAACGTTCCAGAAGGCTTTAAGGGAAGTATGTCTTAGTCACACCAATATATACATAAAAAAGTTAACTAATATGGCGCGAATTTACGAAGACTTTTCGGTTTGTTTTAAAAGTTTATTTCTAAACTTTTGCAGGAAAAATGTATAGTTTAGTAAATTCAAATTTTAATAGAACATACAATCCAAGTGGAAAACAAAATGCTTTATCCGACATAAAAAGATTATTGACCTCCCGTCATACGGAGGCGCAAAATAAAGCTTGCGGATACTTGATAGAAGTGATGAGCAGATACAACAACAATTCAAAGGAAAGGGCTCGTATGGTAGAATACTTGCTGGATAACGATATCGCAGTTTTTCTTTGCGAAGCAACATCTAATTTGGACTTCTCTCTTTTTAGGTAAATAAATAGGACAAACATTTTTTACTACTTAACTTTTGCATGGGCATTGATTTGATCAAAGATGATGATTGATGTATCTTCATCGTACTAAAATATATTTGTAATTGATTCTATCATTGTATTTTATGCATGTCTACAAACAGATCGATACTATCGTGCATACGACTGCTTTGGCGCGAACGGCGGTTCTTCGCAGAGGAGCACGGGTCACACGCCATGTCGGCGACTCTGAGGGCCTTGGCTCACTACGCAGGCAGCGGTTCCTACGCCGCTGTAGACTTGTGCCTGCACTTCCTATGTGATCTACTGGATGGGTAACCCTATATAAATTCTAGGTATTTAAAAATATTGAACGTTGCACGACCTAGGTACCAGGACACCCAGTAGTGAGCAAGCCACTCCCCATAGTAGGTATGCTTCACGTACTCCGAATACCCGATTATCGCCTCTTACGACATCGGAATACCTTGGCAGTAGGTATCCTTAACGCCCCTAGCCATTAAGGCACTTCCATCAGCGGACTTGTCCCAACCAAAGACTTTAGTTGGATCCCTGAAGTGGTGTAGACTGTAGATAAATTATGGTGTGCAGTGGTACGCGGAAGAAATTTCAAGTCATCAACACATTTCTATCAGTAATCTTTTGAACCATTCACAGGATTAGCGCCCACGAAACCACACCAGCTCTGTCCCACCAAAGCGCTTTCAGCGCTGAGCAACTCCTCGCTTGCTTGAACGCTCTAGCTCCCCGGATAACCACGAACCCTACCAGCGTGATAGCCAGCGCTTTAGTTCTCCACGCCTTGATTTCCTACCAGCCACCTAACATAGCCCTGCGAGGGCATACAGCGGCTGCTTTAGCGGAGGTCTTGAGGAACTGGTTGGGGTTGCTGATGGGGGCCTTGAACCATGCGATGCTGGTGGGAGATAGGGGGGTGTCTGGAATGGCCTATGTCGTTGTATGTCAATTGGGAGCTGATATTTTGAGGTAAGAAACTTAACCTAAAGATACCTAACTCTCTGTGATGATGAACTGAACTTTGTAGGTACTAGATTACTTTTGAACGCAAAAATATAAGCGTACTTAACCTATCTTTTTGAACATAATTCGTTATCGACGTCGTTACAAAGTTCACTTGTATAAAAATGTTCAAGAAACTTCATTTGATTTCGGTTTATGATACCCGAATTCCGCGTATAAAAAAACTTTGTTGATGGAAATTGTCGAAAAGAACTCGGGTTGTTTTACTTTTTTATTATATAAGTATATAGGTGTAACTACCTATTTTAGACTAACGAAATGCCTAAACTGCGATAAGCAAAGAGTAGACTTCGTGCAGACTATCCTGGCCGATGATCACGAGGTGAACTTGCTACGAGACAGCGCTCAGGAAATGAAGAAATGTGTCCAGCACATAGTTTCAGAACTTGTGGTATTTACGAAGGTAATAAATATCTAAACTAACATTTTTAATAAAGGAAGAACTTCTATTAATCCACCACTAGGCTATTATATAATAATGTATCTTTAAAGTAAACCTAGTTAAGTACTTACAGGCTTACCTACAGCACATGGACCAGACGGATTAGAAGGTTTAATGCTCCTGGGCTGATCAATATTTGCGCCCCCACCAATCTTCATTCAATTACTTCTACCAAAATTTGCCACCCCCTGTAGGTATTCAACCGCCCTGGATCCTGGACTATCCATAGCCCTTCAGTCCGTAGTAAATTCAGACCATAATGCTCGTCTAATGAGTTAAGTTTTTATGGCCCGAAGCCAATGGTAATGGTTTTGGTAATGACCCAGCCTCAGTGTCTGGGTGAAATTTTGTATTTAAGAAAATATTTGTAATAACTAGGTACCTCTAGCTAAGTATATTGTCTGATATCTTATCTGTTACACAATTTAAGTGTTCGCTACTTGGTGCGGAGTTTTGGACAATTTTTTAATTATGCTATCTAGGATAACCTATCCCAAATAACGACGGAAGAGTACAGCGTGTTCCTCAAGTTCCTCCTGTGCTTCTTCCACGAGAGCGCGAGCCGCGACGGGCTGGCCGACTTCTGCGATATGCTGTTCTCCAAGAACTATTTGACGATGCTCCCTCACACACAGATTGAGAGGTAAAACCTGTGTATTATATTTACAGTTTCATCGAATCCGAACTAACTAACTAGATACCTACTTAGGTATTTGATTGAGAGGTATTACTTATATTTACAGTTTCATCGAATTCGAACTAACTAACGAAGGTATAAGGTAGGACCCGTTTGGCGCAGTGGTTTGAGCGCCGGTTGCCATAGCACAAAACTTAGTTTGAGACCAGGACAATGGTGTGATGTTGTCTCAATTTATTTATTTATTTAATTGACAAAGCTTTAGAGGATTATAATCCTCTGTGACTGAGCAGTCTGAAAAAAATATCGAGCCACATAATCTTTTTCGCGCTCATCTTTTTTCCGCCCACTAGCTTACTTATCGCAAAAGGATTCATCTCCGGATATCATAATCACCATATTTTTTTAAACTCGTGGTTTGTACATTGTAGGTACCTCTTAGCTAGTAAAGTGTGTACTTTTAAAATACTCAGGTAAGTAGGTTTCAATACTACCCGTTCATTATATTAGATAGGCACTGACTGTTCATTGTTTTCTTATAGGAATGACTTGAGCGTACGGAAAGTGAGCACACTAATATTAGGCGAAATGCTGAAAGTCCTATCTGAAAAATATCTGAATGTGGATGAGTCTAATTTCGGAGAAGATACTTTTGCGAGGGACATACAGGTAATAATCCATTAAACCTATCTGACAGACAGATATACATTGCAGGCATACAGAAATTATCTATAGACCTATCTAGTCGTAAAAAATAAACGTAGTACTAAGGTTTCAATTTTGTCAGGCGAGCAGACGGATCACCCGATAGTAAGCGATTGCCTTCGGCAACATGAAACACCGTAGAGTCACAAGTGCGCTGACAACCTTTAATCCCTTTTCCCCCAATTGGGCGTCCAGTATCCTCATTTACTCGACTAAACACGGCACAGGCGCTGCTTCACGCCGGTCTTCTAGAAGCCGAAGTATCACTCGGATCGAGCCGGCTCATTCATGCCGAAGCGTGCCTCTCCCATGGTTAAACAATTTGAGAAATAAGGCGGATACTAATGCAGACTGGTTGGTTCCACACCTCCGGCTAGGTGCTCTTTGGGGGAGAGCTACATTAAGAAATGTACAGCTGGTAGCCTCTCCGTATCATAAAGTTCTGTTCCAGATGGGCCTAGTAGAGCTCCAGCGAGGCATCGAGAAGCCGCAGAGCATAGGGGTTCAGCTTCAGAAAGGCCAGCCCTACAGCCTCCTCATCTACATATACTTCTACTGCCAGTCCTCAGAGAAGTATTTTATTTTATTTCTTTTATTTTGAACTAGATGGCTATAGCAGTAGTGAGAGATTCTTAATTTAAAGACAGCAGACGATCACACTTACCTACCTAATGCTTGCAGCCACCACCCCTGGACACTATTAGCAATAACAGTGGAGTCACCTTAACACTTATTTTTTCCAAATTGGACCTCCAGTAGGGTTCTGAAGACCGCTTTTCCCAGGCAGGGTTGCCAGATGCCGCACTTTAAATTATTTCTCGTACCAGAGCTATACCAAACTTAGTCCCTATTTGTCTTGGAATTTATCCACTGTTGTTGCAAGTAGGTAAGTATACTTACATGGTCCGAGCAATTGCTTACTATCAGGTGGTCCATCTGTTCATCAGACACATATCACGTAAAAAGAGGATCATCATCATCATCATATCAGCCCACGTCCACCCACTGCTGAGTACAGGCCTCCTCTCTATTACGCTGTAGAAGGTACCGTGTGACTGTAGGGGCTGGCCCTTTTACGGTTTCCTACTAGCCTCATTCATTGTTTCTCTACTACCATTATAATAGCGTCGCACCCAAGGGCAGGTCTACCCACAGGATGTGTCGTCCCAATCTTTGCTGCCATTCGGTAAGTTGCATAACTAATCCACCTATCATCCTTACACCTTTTCAGGTGAAAAAAGAGGATGATGACTAAGAAATCGGATCACTTCTGTTCCAGCCCAGAAGAAGCGACGGCGAGCCTGCTGCCACACCTCGTGGAGCACGTACTCCGGCTGCCCGCGCAGTTCAGCCCGCCTTCTTACATCATCAAAGCGCTGTGGCTGGTTTTTGCAGTAAGCAACCTAAGTACAGGACAGGCACAGTACCAAATACTGCGTAGCGCAGTCTAAGAAATTTGATATAAAGACATCACCAGCCTGATGGTTCTGCGGCTGATATGATCACTGCCACTTCAGTTCAAACTAATGAGCCTTTGGCTTTTGGTAGAAATAATATTAGTTTCACCGACCATGTAAGAACTGTCCTCAATGCTCCTAGAATTCCTGAAAAAAGAGCCACTGTGGGAAGAATGGCAAAGGATAAACGCTGGTGTGACCACGACAATTCTGCCTAGAGTGTGACGACAAAAATGAAGAATTTAAGTTAAGAACACGGTTTTATTTGTTACCAGATGTCCACCATATCCAATGGGTCCCTAAAGTCGTTAGAAGAACGAGTGTACTTGGAGAAAGCGACAGATCGGCTGATAACCATGCTGCAACCAGATCCTTCCGTATACTACACCCACAACCCAGCGGTCTTGTTATGGGCTTTCACTTCACAACGGATCCCTAACTACGTCAGGATACACGTGGTAAATATTGACTATTTCCTTTTGAATCCTCAGCCAAATTAGATCAATTGTTGTAAAGCCATTCATGCTGTTCAGAATGTCCAAATCCTTTCATGATAGGTGGCAGATGAGCAGACGGATCACCTGATCGTAATTCGTAAGCGATTGCTGTGGTCCAGACACACCGTAACACCAGTGAAGTCACAAGTGCACTGCCAGCCCTTTGATAGGTATCCTTCTATTTTTATTGCTAAACACCAAATTATCTAAATACTGTCCATGGAGAAAGAAGAGCTCGACCCTTTCAAATGCTTTTTTTCCGTCCCCTATTAGCAATTAGACAGTTAATGGGCGAGAACACAATTCCTTAGATTCCTTCTTCTTGAATCTGTTGATTAACATTTTACTAGCTAGTACCACCAAAGATTTAAATCGGCTACCATTAAACTTGATAACTCCATGTAAATTTGTTTTCTTTTCTAAAATATCGCGACTGATTCAACATCAATACGAAAAGTAAATCTATTACTTACTCAATTGTAGCTAACACAGTGGCTGCAAATCGAAGACTCCATACCTTCCGAGGTCACAACCATCCCAGCAGTATGGGAACTGCTTCTGACCATTTTAATTCGCAATAAGAGCGAAACTGTTGCGGTAAACTGTACTCAGGCGTTGCACTCTTGTGTGGAAGACAGTTCTGCTGAAGAAAGGCAGGGATTCGCAAGCATGGTGTGGGCAATGCTACCTAATGCGTTGTCTAAGACACTCATAGATTATGAGAGCGAAATAGGTTGGTACAAAATTTGAACTTCGGAAGGACTCTTTAGTAGTTTTGTCACAAAGTCGTAGTTCAAAGATAATGTGGAAGAACTCATCTGCATGAAAAGGTTTGCTCGACGGATGTGAAGAAGCTGTTTCACCGAGTGAGTGAGGGTACTGGAAGCCAGATTTTACAAAATTGGTCCAATAGACAGAAATAGATAGGTAGTATCTTTTTTCCGTGATCCATATAGATAAAATATCAAATCTATTCCAGACCCAAGCATCTGTCACCTTCTTGAACTAGCAACGACAGTAGTCCCAGAAGAAATAGACGAAGCAATCTGTCCTCAAAACAGCAGTGCTAGTCACCACCATTTTCTCCAAGAACTTGGAACACTCTGGCGATGATCTCGAGACCAAGTTTAGCTACGAATACGCTTGCTTGAAACTGAGCTTGTATCTCCTTGGACTGGCAAATACTAACAATGATAACTAGAGGTACGTAAATCTTAATGCAAAAGTAACTAATACATCATCATCAGAGTTCCTCAGACTAAGTTGCCCTACCCACACTCGTTAAGTCTTACAAATACTTTATATAAACGGGACTAGAATGTACTATAAATTAAATTTCGTCGCGTTTAGTCCCGTTTATATGAAGTATTTGTAATAATGCAACGCGAAAGTTTAAAAACATATCTTCGTTAAGTCTTTTCTAGAACTTCTCTTTCACTTTCGTCCGATTCTCCAACGACACTTCTAAGTTTTTTACCAAGCTATCCTCCACTACCACTCAAACTGAGTTGGATCAGAGTCATTTACATTGGTACTTTTACGAAGTACCTTCTATATATAATAACTCATCATCGCCATTTCAGCCATAGACGTCCACAGCTGGACATAGGCCCCTATGTTCTCCACACAGATCGGTCCTGCGCCACTCGTATCCAAGGAATTCCCGCGACCCTCACTAGATCGTCAGTCTGCCTGTGGGGGGCTGCCACGGCTGCGACTTCCTGTACGGCCTGCACCCAAAGATCTTTCCGACCCCACGGTCCGTCAGATTTCCTCCCAATGTGCCCTACCCATTGCCACTGGACCTGCGCAATTCTTTGGGATATGTCTGCGACCTTAGATCTTCTGCGGGTCTCATCATTTCTGACACGATCACACAAGGAGCTTACAAGTATAGCCTTCTCCATTGCATTCTGAGTGATACTGAACCTTTAACCATTAACCAGGCTATGTACCATATGAGACCACCAGATTTTGAACTTTATACAGTTATGATAAGGTTGAAAACCAATGAAAAAAAATATGTCTAGTTGCCTGGTTAAGGGTTAATTAGCGGCCACGTTTCAGTACGGTACCTACTTCAATAAATGTTTACATTAAAGTATTGCTGACATACACGAACCGAGCGGGATTCCTGGGCTCCGTGGCTGCGGCAGCGCACAGCGTAGACGAGCCCGTGGCGTGTGCGGCGCTCCAGCTCCTCTCATACATTGTGCATTTCTTCACGAGGAACAATTATCAGGTACGTCATCGTTACTCATCGGCTTATGTGTATGTATTAGAGTCCTAATACAGACACAGACAGGTTATAGAGACAGGTTACTGTCTTATATCTATCATAACTTCATGCATAGCATGGGCGAGGCGCTGTCAATCGGGATCCTACCGGGATGAACGAGGGAAATTAAATTTATTCCTATTTTTTTACTGTACTTAACTATTTTTACCTTAAAATTTTGTTTGATTTTCTATTTTTGTATTTTGTATTTTTCTTTGACAGAAGGTTGAGAAATGCTGCAATTAGCTCTACCTATAACATTTTAATACCTAAGACAGAGTCCCAGCGCATAGAAATACTTTCGGATTACGGACTACCGGATAAAGATTAATACTAATTACCTTTCCAGCCAAAGTCGATTCTTCAAATCCAAACGCAATCTATCATAAAATCTCTCCGTCAAGACAGCATGAGTGAGCGAGGAGTCTGCTTGCTCCAACTTGTGTACACGGTCCTAAACTCCGGCGCCAATACACCGCTGGTTCTCGGTCTCGAGCTGGACGTGGAACCTCCGGTCATGCAGCAATGTAACGCGCTGAGGGCTCTCATGTTCCGGATTCAACTCATGCTTTGTTGCAGGGTAAGTTTTTCGAAAATATTGATTTTCTTTCATCCTCCTCATTAGATCCATCATCAAAGAAGCTGCAGTGTTAAATTCTGAGGTTATACAGAAGCAACAACAACATGTTGTGAGTTTTCATATTTTGAAGCCGGGTAAGTTGTACCTTTCAAACTTTTCTTGAGACTCAGCACTTCAAGCAACATACAATATCCTCCTCTTATCTGTTATTCAGCAATGGCGGCCGATATCAACGAGCCATCAGCTAATGTCACCCTCTGTTTATTAATTCAGTAGCGACCGCCCGCGACTTCGTACGCGTGGAGTTAATTATTGACACTTACCGTCATATTTTGGACAATGCACATAATATATTTTTATAAATTGTAGCCTATGTGTTATTCTGATGTATAAGCTATATTGTGGTAAAGTTTCATTCAAATCCATTCAGTAGTTTTTACGTGAAAGAGTAACAAACATCCATACATCCATACATCCTTACAAACTTTCGCCTTTATAATAGTAGTAGGATTGACTAACTAATTGCATTTGTCAACCTGTTTTCAGTTCTATTTGACATCCCAACTTTTAAATTTACAGGACTCAGAGAGCCAATCTATGGCCGGATGGAAGACCCTATCGTCCATATTTAAATATGCCATCGTTTCAAAGAACGATCCTCGTTTGGTGGCTACCCTCACCTCTCAACCCTGGACACACACCCTCATACAATTCACTCTCACACAAAAGGCTACTATAGAATTCCTCACATTCATTCAAAACTGGCTCACTCTACTCAAGATTACAATTAAGAAAAGCCAAGGGGAGAAAAGGAGACATTTCCCGAAAGAAAGTATGATTATGAAAACGTTGTTACGATTACAGAAGAATCTGAGAGTGGAGGAGGAATTGGCGGAAGCTAGACAAAAGACGTTAGTCATTGTAAAGGAAATATTTCAAGAGTCGGGAATTTCGAATGATTTAAATGTTGATTCACTTACCTAATAAGAAAATATTTTAAGAAAACCATGATTAAGGAGTCTGAATTGTTAGAATGTAATATTAATAAATACCTTAAAATAATTTAATAAATCAACGATGTAACTACATACTTAAAAAGGTTAATAATAATTAATGCCAATGGTCTTTATACTAACATTTTTTGAAAAAAAATTATGTTACAATGCCCACTGTTAATGTCGCACAGAGGAGATCTGATCATAGTCCTATTACTTGTGTAAATGTCTATATTGATTGTTCTTGTTTTCTATAATTAAAAGTCGTGAAATAAAAAGGTTTAAAATTATGTAGGTCAAAAATAACAACCCATCAGATAAGAGCTAACATTTAACTGATTCACTACATAGTAGCAATCAATAGCTACATAGTTGTTACGTCTAAGCATCAAACCCATGCGATTCGATCCAGCTAAAGACATAATAGCCCATAAAATTTGTCATATCTTTATTACACAGCATAACAAAGTTACAATAGCATGCAGTACACATAATATTATGCAGTAATTAATTGACTTTCTATTTTATCGGACGCCCAAAATATGCCGGAACGACTTTCCTTGCACTTTCCAAAGGACGAGAGAAATTATTTTGCTCGGGCCCATATGCGCGCGCGCCTGCCTTGCATAGGAAACGTATGGAAAGTGAACAATAGATATTAAATTTAAATATCGATGCAGAAGCCATGGAAAACACTCGTTGACATGGGAGACGGGACTCGCTATGGGCAATCAGTCATTTATATTTTTGAATCGTTTGTTGATTGAATATGAAAATTGGAGATGGACTTTCAATGTTGTTACGTTTTTGTGGATACTACTATGTAAGTTAGAGTAGAAAATACAGAAAGAAAAAATACCTAATATAAATAAAAATAGATTTTAGATAGGTACGAAAGAAATAAAAGCGACAAAAACATAATTTCTATATGGTGACCACACTATTACTTCACACGGGAAAAGCGCGAGGATTTTTGAGAAGGTGCTTACAAATAAAATAATACCTAAAGGTGATGTACTTACCTAGTAGGACTATATATTATAAAACAATTTCAGGGAAATGAAGACCGAAACATGAAAAGTTAATTATAAAAATATCCAAATCAATAAGTCCAGGCACTACTTACTAGTAGTAGTACAACTATAAATGTATCATTCAGTGAATGTTCCTTTATGTATATTGATTTGTAGAAATATTACGCCAAAAATGACGCAAGTTTAGTTGCTCCATATGTATTGGTTACGAATCTCGCATGATTCCATACAATAATGAAGTCAGTGAGTGAAACTCACGGTTTTACTCGATAAAAAAAGTTGTTCACAAAGAATTACAAAACCTTTTTTCTGTTTTAGAAACAAAATTAAGTAAGTGTTTTCTATGTAAAGTATATTTATGTGTTTGAAATTACTTATTTATTTGGTAACGTTAAGATCAATTTCAAACCTTTCTAGGAAAGATTGTATCTGCGCTGAGGCGCATAAATTCCGGAAATATTATGTCTCAAGTCATTGCTGACGACACAGAATAGATTAGTACAAGGTACTGACGGTGCGTAAGTACGTAGTACGATGCGTGAGCACAGGGCTGCCCGAATTTGAGAGTTAATTGATTATTTTCTCAGTTGGAAACAAATTGATATGAATGAGTCTTTTGGTGGAACTTTCGGTGGTGGAGCAAACGTTTTGGCTGATGTAATTCACTAAAAAAATATACAATTACCTAGTCCTTTGTAGCCCTTACTGACCCTTGGTTAGTGTGAGGTATGGGCTGCGCAGTGTCAGGCACTGCTGACAAAACACACTTCTCAGCATGTCGTAACCTAAGTACATTAAGTCGGTCTGACCCGAGACCTCAAGCATTCGTCTTTAGATCCTACGTTTCTACTCTACTTGCACAAGTACTTAACGTCGTAAGGCTCAGACAGCAGATGAGCAGACACAATAGAAAATCAATTGTTTTATACCTTTTAAAAGGCTTTTGGGTCTCACGACGTAGGCACAATGAAAAATATTATGCAAAGATTTGTTTTGTTCTTTCATTTGTTACCTTCCGCACTACAGTCAGCCCTGATAGGAGCTGGCAAGTCATTAATGATCACCAAACCGAGCCCTGAAGGTTTATGTCGCCCGTCACGACGCGCACGCGCCGCCTGCAGTTACATAAACCTAAATTAAATGTTATGACAATAGCTTACATAACGCCCTCACGCATGAAATAATTGGATGAATAAAGTTTGCTAGAAAATTGAATACTTAATAGTGTAATTACATATTTTACTTTCTTTATTTATTTTTAAAGCGCGTAAGAGTAAACCAAGCTTGCATTATTGATATCATCTGCTGAGACTACCTACGTACATTTAAGTTATACTTGTGCTATTTTGTGGTAGATTTATAGTAAAGGTACGTGTAAAAAGGTTTTAAACTAAGGTTTTATAATTATTTTTCCATAACGTCTAATCCAGAATTTTCCAAAGGTGAAAGGCGTCATAATTTTAAATAATTAATTATTGAATTAAAATTACTTTAAACAATTGGCTCTACATTTAAAAACTAAAATATGGTGCCGATGAAATACCTACCTACTTACAAATACAAAATCTCTAACATACAAGAAGATAAAATGAAACTTTAAAAACAGTGAGATTTTTCTATTATTTTGTATGTGCGTTTCTTACATTTATGACATGTGGAGCAGTGATGAGAGACTAACGTGAGGAAACCTGCTCTTTGCCGCCTTTGTCTGAAGTTATGGTGCACTGCACCGCCCGCCCTGCTACGACTTTGCGACATATTTTAATAACCACTGACTACAGTACAAATACAACCCGTGAGGAAACAGAGAAAGTTTCAAACCGAAAATTAATGACATAATCGTCGTCGCCACTACCCCTAGCGCGGATTTCGGCTGCGCCGGCGCACGGCTCGCGCCGCAGTCGCCCGCCAGCGCGCGCAGTTGCAACGAGGACGCGTCTGTGTTGTGCAGTGATGTGCTACTGACTTGTGATTTTCAACTATGCGGACTGTTTTTAGTGCGAGAATGTGTGGTGAGTTACTATTTCTTTATTGCGACAATTTTTTTATTGACATTAATTTAGGCCTGATTTTTTTATCGTCCGCTACATTAATAAATTACATAAGATAACAAAAATAATTAATTTTCACATTCTATCACATTTAAAAACAGAAAGACAACTTTAATTCACCGAGTAGATAAAACTTTTTAGGTCTGTTAAAATTAATCTGGCGATTGAAAAATATGTAAAGCCTTATACATATTTCAGGTTCATGTATCTTTAATCTTTATGTATTGACGAGTTTAAGGCTAAAATAAAATATTCCAAAGGGGAAAATAATATGTACCGGTTATTATACCGACCGATTTCAATGGATGTTTTTAGCAACTTTTACAACAGTAAATGTGTTGTATTGATTTGTATTCTTTTATTTAAGTAATTATAATTATCAAGGAACGAACAATATGTTACTTAGGCTTCATTTTGTGAAAGGTTTCTAAAAAATCTAAAATAGGCAGTTTCAATTAAAATTTGCGGAACCCGAATTCGGCTTTCTAGATTACTTTGCTCATGCAATCTTCGACTGAAATAAGTCATAATTAGAAAGTCTGTAAATATAAAAAGAACGCAAGGAATACTGAAGCGGTAAATTAGACATTTTTAATTTTTTTGCGTGAGAAATTCATTAATAAATCAATTAGATAGACGACATTAAACTACTTAATAATTACCTACCCTGCCCTCAACCTAATTCCGATAAATTATCATAATTAATATTATTGTGAATCACAAGTAATATAACATACTACAATTCAATTGTTTAACAAATATAAAAGCCTCACTGCCACATTATTGGTTGGTTTGGTACCTTATATATAAAATTTCAAGGACAGGGAGAAGTTAAGCACAAAAGGAAGATAATGACGCTTAGCAGTCTGGCTCTGGTCAGATAAAAAAAAACACTGACAGCATAATAAATTAACACTTCTGGCTTTCCCTTATTTCACTATGCAAATCGGAAACAATGGCACAAATTAAATAGGTAGCTACTTATGTGGGTGAATTTCAACAAACTCCATTTTTTCCTAATTACGGTGGCGAATTTTTAAAACCACTTTACATACATTTTATGGGAGGCACATAATAGAATAAACATTGTAGTATTCAAAAATATAGGAGGCATAAAAATATTATAATTATTTTTAGAGATATTTCAATTTGAAATTTTTACAAGCCACCGTAATTGTATTTGAGCCACCGTAATTTAATCCCTACCACCGCGATTATTTTAAGCCAGCGAAATTATAATAAATAAACAATTTTATTGTTTATTGTCATTTATTGAATTAAATTATTAAAAACCTGAGTTTAATTAGATATAATATTATGACATGTAGCTGTATTGCAATCACGTTAATATAGGTACACATTAGTTGATGTTAATTAATGTAACCTGTATGACTTTTTAATAAAGGTAATAGTCGTGTAGAATATGATCAGTTTTTAAGTTGTTGCATAGCAATAGTCGTAAGGGGGGGGGGGGGAGGGGGAATCAGGGTATGGTCTTAGTGGGAATTACTGTTAGTAAGTGAGAACGGCATTGCCAATAAAGTGCTAAGAAACCATCTGCAGTGCTAGTGGCGGAACACCAAGTTTAAGCAGAGCCCTAGCCAGTCCAAGTCACCTCACGTCACCGTCGTTCCTCCTGGAACCGTTCAACCACACGGCCGCCACCTTGAGGTGCAGCTGAGCTCAGGTCGAAAGGCGAGTCTTCTGCGCCTCCAAACCGAACCAAACTCACAAGAAAGGAAACCCGAAACAAAACCGAGCACGCTTGCAGGCTCCAAGGTGGCAGCCCTACTAGCTTGCTAGGGTATAGTGGATTAATCACTGGCTTACCTGAACCCAGCTGAAGAAACTGAAGAAGTACAAAACCGGACCGATAAAGCTACAACGACCTTTGGCATGAAAATACGGTCACGAATAGCATGTTGGAATGTGCGAACACTCGGCGAGGATAGCCGACTAGCCTAAGTGGAAGCAGAAATGCTTAGATACAAGCTGCAAATACTCGTCCACAGCAAGTGCGTAGGAATGGATTCGGAGAACTGGGAACGTCCAGGGGCCTTACTTTTTTTTAATCTGGGAAGGAGGATGAAGAAGGCGTAGGTACGTGAAAACGGCGTAGGATTCCTCCTTTCTCACGTTGCGACGAAGAGCCTACTGGACTGGAAACCCATCTCAGAGCGAATCATCACGGCCCGATTCAACAGCAAAGCTCGCAAGATAATCGACCTGGCCGACCGCCTTTGGGCTAAAACTGCGAAATCGCTTTTCCGCCCTCGAAAATGTCTCTACACTTTCTGTCAACGCGGAGTGGAACCATATCAAAATGGCCCATACAGAGACTAACTCCGCCGTCCTTGGACACAAAAACACATACACGCGAAGACTGTATGTCTCAGAAAACCTGGAACCTGATTGAGACAAGACGGGAACTCCATCTTCAACTCTCTCTCCATCCAAAACTCAACAACCTCCAATACCGACAGATTCGCAGAAAAATTTACCGCAGTACCCGTCGTGATCGCCGATTGTGGGCTGACAGTATTGCCGAACGAGCTTAACGCACTGACAATGCCAGTAATCTCAGGGAGATATATAAGGCAACATTGATGTTGTCTCCCCCTACAGGAGGAAAAGTATTGAAGGCCATCCAATACCCGAAAAACGGGAAAGCCCTAGGAGTGGACCTCATCACAGCGGAAATGCTAAAAGCTGATGTCTGGACCGCTGCGAACGTGCTGAATCCCCTCTTGAAGAACAGCTGGCTGGCCGAAGAGGTGCCCAAGGATTAGAGAAAAAAAAGGATTTCTCACCACAGTACCCAAGAAGGGACACCTTAGTGAATGTGGCAACTGGAGAGGCATCACCTTGCTCTCAATTCCTTTTGAAGAGCTTTCTTGGATCATCCTAGACAGACTATCGTATCGAGGGCCGTCGAAGCTCTTCTTCGCAAAGAGCAGGTTGGCTTTCGACCCAACCGATCGTGTACTGACCAGATCAACACCTTGCGAATAATCTTCAAACAGGCATCAGAAGGGAAATGTATGTGACCTTTGTGGATTTCGAAAAAGTCTTTGAAACGCTATCTAAAATGAAACGTTATCTGGTGGCTCGTGAAATCGGAGTTTCCGAGAAGATCACCAACATAATCAAGGCCATCTACTGGAACTATTCCTGTAGAGTCGAGTCGAGACGCATGAAGGCCTCGTCTCGGAGGACGTACCAGTTGATCCGGAGGTATGTCAGGGGTGTCTCCTCTCGCCTCTCCTCTTATTTGTCGCTCTGGATGGCATTATGCATTAAACCTAGAACAAACGCTGAGGCATAGAGTGGGGACTGTCCAACGTATTGGAAGATTTGGACTATGCCGATGACCTTTGCCTGTTGAGCCACACACGAGCTGACATGCAGGCCAAACTGGACGACCTTCGACGAGAAGCTCGGGAAATGGGTCTGAAGATAAACATCCCAGACCCAGGAAATGAGATGTGGAGTGACAAGTTCTTCGCCGTTGCTCATCGGCACAAAGGGTGTGGAAAGAGTCCAGAAATGTACTGTAATTAGTAGAAAATCAATTTCAGTGGCACTGTACAATTACGGTGGCGCTATATTTCGCCACCGGAGCCACCGGGATTGCACCACCGGACTTAGAAACAGTAACAAAATTGGTATTATAAAAAAATATATTATCCCACCACTAACTTACAGTCTATAAATATGACAGTTAACTTAATCTCAATAAGCTATAAAACTGGATTTCATGTAAAGGAGAAAAGACAGCTCAAAATACATGCCACCGGTATTGATGAAAAACGTTCTCCTGCGCCACCGCAACTAGTACTTACTTGTTTGGCGGGAAAACGATGACAGCGCGCCGCATGTCCTTTAATCCCGATCATGGGGACACACTGAGCGGTAGGAGGAAGCAGAGCTCGTGTCTCCCAAAGCACATCGTGACAAGTAAAGAAGGATTCAAAACGCGCCACCGTTATTGCTATTTTCCGCGGGACATTTTTGAGATCGATATAAAATTCCAATTATTAATATTTAAATAATTCTGTTTGATTAATTTGAAGTCTCGTCTATTGTATTTTAAGTGTACATTATTTTAAAGTTACAATTATTCATCAAAAACTTACAATAACACTTTTATTGTAAACTAATGCAATTCGGACAGTCCACCGTAATTAGAATTTAGGTCTTCCAACATTTTTTAAACTAATAAATACATATCTAAAGGCTAAAACGCTGATGACATGTCATAAATAATAGTTCAAATATTTACCAAAAAAATAAAAACTGTTACTAGTAGCTCTCGATACATCGATTTTCAGCTTCGCCGCTAAAAAAAAGTGCTTGGGAAAATCACCCATGTAGGAATGTTTTGAATTATAAAATATAATTCATATTGTAACAGAAGAACCTACAAAAATAAAGAAACTCATTTATCTACTTCTATTTTAATCTCGTTACTAAACAAGTGTGAAAGTCAACAGCAGCATGCATAAAAAGAAGAACGATATAAGGTAATATTAAGATCAAATGATAAACCAGTCATTAACTTATGTTTTTCTTCTCATTAAAGTTGTCATAAAAGAGTGCGTGAGCGCACAACTTCGACTGTTAAATACATAGTCTGATATGAAATTGACTAGATTGTTCATTTATATTAAGTAAGTAACTATATAAGATTATGTCGTTCATAAAAAAAAGTTAAAACTGCATGTCGCAAATAGTATGACTTTATAAATTTCATAAAAAGAAATTGCCCACACGCAGCAACTGATGCGTCCCAGAAACGGCGTTCTTGCGCCGGAGTCGAGATCAACGTCACATATTCAACACGAACTGATTATTGATGCACTTATCTATGTTACGGGTCTAGGGCAGCGGTAATTGTGGCTTCGGAATGACCTAGGAAAAGCCGATAACTGCACTTAATACAGGATGGAAAGCTGATGTTGAAATTAATGTTTTTACGATAAGTTGCCGGTGATAGCTACCTATCCTTCATTACCTATTTCACCTAGGTATTTGTTTACCGGTTTCGATAATGTTAGGTAGGAAAATTGTAACAAGTGGCTAAGAACGATTGATCTCTGTACATTTACGCTCGAGACGGTAAACGAGCAATCGAATCACCTGAAGTGTTAGCCGCCCCTTGGACTTATTGAGAACTAAGGTGAATCCATAAGAGTGGTGTCAACCACTTTGAACCGCGTTGTCGAACATTTACAGTAGATACGCTCGACTATTACTTATAGATTTTAAATAAAAATTAAGTATGTAGGATATCAAACTAGTTAAAAGACATACCTATTAATAGGAGACTATTAACACCTATATCTTAGAATACATACTCTAAGACCATTAAATTCACAACAGTCTATTAATAAGTGGCCGCTCTAATAATAATCTAGGAAAAGAAATTGTAAACTAATATCATACCTATCTTCTGAAAGCGGAGGCAATTTTTTCTGCTACATTATTCAAATTGTTTCTTTCTGGTTAGGTACGTAGATAGGAAGTCTTTTGTTTTACTTATGTCTAAATAGCTTTTATGTATTTACTGTTTTGCTCCATGTACGAACTAGGGGAAGTAGCGTAGTGTTGTGGGTGTGGGGAGGGCGCCCGGGCGGATATTTGGACGATAATAATGGTTTATTAATTGCGGGTTTATAAAAGTTCCATTTATTTTACTCATAGGTTCTCAAGTAAGTAGGTAGTCATTGTAGATACCCACCTACCTATCGAAATGTATTAGACCCTAATCAGTGGCGTAGCATGGGTGTCAGCCACCCGGGGCGGAAGACTTACTTTGACGGCCCACTTTTCTTCCTTGACCTTCGTCCCCTGCCTCTAGGATGAAGCCTAGTTTTAACCGCCGCCTAGGTACTACCCAAAAATGGTGCCCCGCCCGTAGCGGTATTCACGTCATCTGATATACCTACTGACTGATATCAATAGATAAAAGACAATCGATCTGGCAAAGCTTACGTATTAAGGGTGCTCGATCCTAATGCGCTAAACGGGTCGCCGGTTGTCCAAGTAATACTTAAGTATAGGTAGTGTAAACTTTAAAGCAGAATATTATATGTTCTGTAAATAACTCCCGTGTGAAGACGAACTATGTCAGTAGTTGATGAATTAACTTAACCCGCTGCATTACCTAGAGCCGGTTTCTTATTGGAACACAAGATCAGTTATCTTACCTAGAGTACACTTTCCTACTTAGAATCTTGCTTACCTACCACAAGTCCCTTTTAACTGGGACAAAATGTTTCGGAGAAATCGGAAACCGTGGACCTTCTATAAATGTTTCCCGTTTGTTCAACCGACGCCGCGACGTTTGGAATTAAGTAAATGCAAAGTGATTCAATTTTCTTCAATTAAGTATATCTACTAACCCTCTAGAATCTAAATCTAGATCTCTAGATACTTAGTGTGACACTCTTTATGAAGGCTCCATTCACAAAAAAGCGCAAACTATTTGATATACTATGAATTAGGGACGAAAATAAACAACTTGACCACACGTTCAAATTATAAAAAATTGCAAATTATATCAAAATTTATAGATTTTTTAACTCAAGATGCATTTAGCAAAATAACACATTTTTGACTAACTAACATACCTTTACAGCCGAGGCAAACTCAATATTATGTAATCGTGCTCATGGTTTTTTTTTAATTTCTCGAGTTTCTTGTTTTCCCGTGAATGAAGATTTTTCAGAATGTTGCCGCCTGATGATAGAATTCTAATTAATTAAGTTATTTTATATCATTCATTAAAAAATTAGTAAATCATTATGTGACAGAAATATTTTTGTTTAGACAACGTCTAGTGGAAGTGCCTGTAACGGTCATCAAAGGCCCTTTATTCTTAATTCCTATTCTATTAACAATAAGCAGGTTACCTTTTGGAAATGTGTTGTAATAAAACTAGCTAGGTAGGGAAACAAAAAGCCTCGTTGTCTATAAAACGTTGTTTTTATAATAAAGAGTAGAAAGCAGGGCGTGATCGATTATTCAGTTTCACTTTTATTGTTCTGCAGACTTTACAAATTAGATCGGATCTTTTGTGGTTTTTCCTATAACTGTAAGTAATTTTTATAAATAAGGCTGATATTGCATAATGCAATAACAAACAATTCAATTCTGCTCCAAAGGGATTAAGCTGTATGTTGGTGTGCTTTCAAAAAATCTTCCAATATCAGCTAAATCAAACAATATTGTAGTCTTACACACGTTCTCACTAAGAAAAGAAACCATAAAACAATAAGTATGTAACAAACCAATAATATCTCAAAAGCAGTAAAAACAAAACAACATACAACAGAGGCTGAGCTGCCGGTCCTTTACAAGGATACCTATAAGTACTTTGTCAAAACACTGCTAGGCGCTCGGTTTCAGAATTGATGATTACTTACTTAGATACAAAAAAAGAAGAAAAATGGCAAAAAATAACAGTAATGTCAAATTTAAAATGGAGATGCAATATGAAACATAAATTAAGTTATCGAAAGGTAAAATATTGAATAGTCCATCAGGTATCGATAAAGATGGTAAGTTAATCATCAAAACATCAATGTCTAGCTTATTTCAATCGTAAGAACTCACATCATATTTAAGTGCGTAAGTAGTATTAACTTCATGTAGGTATTGAACCGTTAGATTACATAGACGGACAGACACGCGGGTTACGATATCCCTATTATCCAATTAGCAACATAAACGTTGTAAATTGGATTAGGTAAGAGTTCTTTCAATATAGCGAAAAAGGTAGGAATTAAGTTAAGATCCATCGTACGTTCTGACGAAGTTCACGTTTAGTCTCCGCCTTAGAAGAAATTGGATGAAAAGCTCTTTTTCATTAAAAATTCTAAAAAAACGCGTTCGTTTTCCGCTGAGGCCGTCTGCTGCGCAAACGCATGTTGGCGATGTTAATCGTTGCTAAACGACCGAAGCACTCCTTTTTAGGCCACTAATTAACTTTCGCCGGGAAAAGTGAGTGCTGGCCTTATTTATGAAGTGTAGGGCTAAAATCGGACGTGTTAGGCAACTAGTGATGTGGGTTATGTAAAAGCTGTGTTTGTTTGTATATGAAAACCATCTGTAGTGTGGTGATGACGTGTGAAAAACCGTAACAAGTAGTATTGTACAGTGGCCTGAAATAAAATGTAAACACCTCGACACTTATGGCAGTTCGTTTACCTACGTATTGCTGCACGTGACTGTGCCTATACTTACATTCCATAATTTTATTGTTAGTTAAGAAAACAGAGTTTTCTGAATTGTCTAGCCTCTGTGTGTACGTGCAATAAATGTTCTATTTAAGTCGAGATAATCTATCGGCCCAGATTATGTACTTAAATAAATAAAATCTTAAATGTATTGAGACAACATCACATGTCATATTGTCCTGGTCACAAACTAAGGTTTTCCGTTGTGCCAGGATGGAAAGTCGTTGAACAAAATATGTTTTTCTAAAATGGTGGATAGAGCACGTGGTGGGTGAAATAAATGTTCACAGATACATCCTGTAATTGATATTCCTCCTGTACTTGCGTCTGTATCTTGTCCTGTAATTGCGTTATGTTGAGTGCGTATCCTAATTGGCACGGTATCTAGGCAGACGGGGCGACGTTCTGTTTCTATTTATTTTTCGAAAGCACTGTCATCAAGTAACAATATGTCCTAAGATGCTATTAAATGTAATCCGGGGAGGTCTCATCACGACCTTTTTTTGAATAGGCATCTTTTTTTTGGCGGCTAAACAGACACAAATAAAAAATGTGGGAACACCTTTCGCCTAATCCGGAAAGAATCGATTGGTGCCTTGGTGCTCAGTGAAACGAAAGTGCTCATCGGATAGTGTTGTCACGTCGCCATGGAAAGTGCACGGTGACGACACATCGGGATGCGAAGGTCAGGGGCATATGCGCATGAGTCGCACTCGTTACGACACCGAGCAATGTAGTGCAAATTTAATTTTTTTGTAGAACTTTCTTTTCTGTTTGTCTTTTTTCTTGCCAGAATGACTTCTTTTACCTACATACATTTTGTAGACGTGGGAGACCCACGCTTCAGCATGAATTGGCCGTTTCAACCGGAGTGATACCACGGCCTCACAGAAGTTTGGCTTGAAGCAGCGCCTGCGCTGTGTTTCGTCTAGTAAGTGAGGGTACCGGAGGCCCAGTTGGGGTGATAAAGGACAGCGTACTTGAGACTCTACTAGTGTTACAGTGTATAGACACTCATAGGAGCGGTGGCAATCGTAGGTATAGCTCCAGGTGATCCATCTACTTCTTTGCCACCTATCACATTAAAAAAACATACTAAACCTCCTCCCAACAATCTTATATTCCGTTTCATTGTAGGCGCTTACGTTCCTTTGGTGTAAATAGAAGGTACCAACAGACCTACCTACCTATTTTTATTTCATTTACCTCAATGGGTAGAAGAACGCACACTCTTGGTTTGTAAGCTAATAATCATTAAAAAATATACACTAGGCAGATACTTAAATTCGATTTAGAAAAGCCTACACATTATTGCACATTAATAGTTTGACTATTGAAGGAGAAAGTATTAGCAAGTAAAATTACTGAATCATGAGGCAGTGACTAGCGAAATTATTGCATTTCATGTCCGTGGATACAATCTATTGATAGTTTATCTTCAGACATATAGCTTTGATCCCTTACTACTAATTAGCTATAATTTGTTAACAGTACTTTCATCTTTACAGTCGGCATAACTTGGCAATTTTTTATTTAAAATTACGTTATACAGATATTTAATTTTTGAATGATTATGTAGGTAATTCAAATCAGATTCTATATCCAAAAGAGAATATATTGTACCTCTATCTAGGTAGGTAATACCGTAATTACTTACTTAAATACATATAATATGTGCTAACTTTAGAACGAAAGGACTTAAGTTAGTTATAAGTCCTCTTCTCTTCTTAACGAATAGTAAAGAGGTAAATTCTATAGACATCAACCAATCCTAATGTACTAATCGAATTTATTTCAGAGTCACAATCAGGTACCAACCTTAGTATCCATCAGTCGGAAAATGTAACTTTATGAAATATTCATATTAGGTATTTTTAGATTTTCGCGTTGCATTTTGACTATAAGATATTAAAAAGGGAATTAACGCGACATTGTATGCACTCTTCCGCTCCTTGTAGGTCCGCTTGTGACCACAGCTGCTGCAACGTAGCCGAAACATCGAGCAGTAAGTGCATTCAATGTACTTTAACAATAAACGTTGCGTTAGTTAATTCCCGTTTTACTTAATATTTTATATTCTATTATTTGCTAGCACATTGAACTGAGCACGATTTATATCGTAGTTACTTTCCATCCAGTTGCGAATCTTAGAATCTAATTTTCAAGAAGCTAATCTATGAAATGATCATATATCATCATCTTGCAGTGATTGCTACTGGAGCATGCGCTACGGACTTATGTATTACGTAAGATAATCATGAAAACTTGATTATTAATATCGTTTTACAGATCTAGAAAATTCAAAACCTCATTGAGTAATTTTACTTTTTTCATTAGACTTTGAACTTTTAAAAAGTTAACTACTTATTACCATACCGTACCTACTTACCTATTTACTGCTAGGTACTACTGTACATACCTACAAACTACCATGCCGTACATAAAATAAATACCGTACTAACTCATAAGTTGTAAAAATAACTCAATTGTTATTAAATTACTTACCTACTTTAATCCGTTGTCCACAAACGATGTTTGACCAAAAGAAGCCTATTTTTACGTTCAACTTTGTTTTATGTTTGTGCAAAACAATGTGTTTATGTTTTTTACAACTTTGTCGATAGCCCAAATAACCTGCAAAAATACAACAAAAACGTAAATTAAAAATGGGTAGTCTAGGTAAAAAGTGAGTACGTCTCTCCAATACCCAATTGCGTCCAAAGCTGTCACTCGGAGCCTGGGGTAGGCTTAGACCAAGATTCTGGATTTGGGGAGTCAATTACCAGATTCCCCATCCATCCAATGCCATCTAACCTTTGCAACCCTTACCAAGGGAGTGTGGTTGTGGTTAGTTGGTCTGAATTGGATTCAGTTTGGATTCAGTTGAGTCATGGATACACGTTTCAGAAACTATCCGAAACGTGATGGTTTCCGCAAGAAGTAAGCCTATTGCATAGTATTACCTACAACGTTATGTTCTCTTGGTATTACCGGACTTAGGAGAAATTACGCGAATAAATGAATATGCTATTGTGTAACTCACAAAAAGTTGCATTATGCAGCTTGCACTCTTGCATAGGTTGTGTTACGTGGCGCCCAGGAAAAACGTGAAGGCCTGCTGCTTGAGTTATTGTTAGCATGCCATTGTATGTCCCATCAGGAGAAAGTCAGGATACAAAATATATCTGGGTATAAAGAAAGTATGATGATCGATGTTTGATAAATCTTTGAACTTCTTCTTAGCCTTCCTATGATTGACATTAAGGTCATATCGGATGTTGTTTGTGTATATCGGCGCTGTGGTAATTTTGTGCATTATAGGTATGGTTCGAATCATAGATTATGAACTTTTTAGCCGACATTGTCCCAAAGGCCTCCCCTAAATTCCGCTTTTTCGCTTTTTAGTGTTTATTTATTTGCAATACATATGACTACAGATAACATGATTGAATAATGTAAGAAACGAGGCCACATCCACGTTTAAATATGCTTTAGAAATGGAGATGCCGAACTTTTAGATTCCTAAAGTGCTGGCTACACAAATACTGAGATTTTTTTTACATTTTGGGCCAACGTATAATTTTGGCTATCCAGAGAGAATATGCGCTAAGGCATGTACGTACGAATATGCCTCTGGGCAGCGATGTGGGGGAAGTATTTTTTTTTAATACTACATATTTCTATTTTGTATTTTTATTTCGTAATTCTAAGTTTTTCTATTATATTGTACATAATTTGAACTGAATATTTCCGAAATTTCGAAATCCAGCAGGCGTATTCATATTTTATTTAATTTTTGAGGATATTCACTCTTTACTCGCACTCTGAAATTACATAACGTTTGACACTACAAGATACTAGGAAGGTAAACCTGCAGCAAATGATACCCTTACAAGATATTACGTGGCGCGTACCCATCTATTATCTATTTGTCTTCAAGCTGCAGCCTCAGCCCATGTTCGCACAATGCAACTTTTACGGCCACAAAACACTGGTTTGCAGCTAACAAAGCGAATTCTCACAAATGGTGCATCGGCCATGTTTTTGTGGCGCCAATGAAAGTGATTTTACGGCGGATTGACAAAACATCGCGGTTTAATCGAATAAATTGCCGTGTGAAGTGGAGGTCAGTGAACTTGGGAGATGTTTGAAGTGTCTGGGTGCTATTAATATTTAGTATATACGTATATGTACATACTTCATAGGGTTATTGGGAAAACATCCGTGACCTCATAGATTCTGATTGTATTGTTGAAATATGGAAACCATCCAAATCACACAAAAATGAATATTTGCCCATTCTAACAGCTGGTAACGAACCAGTAGTAAGAGTAACATAAAGTATGTCTACGATAATGTTATTTTTTTTGAGATTTAAATTTTGACCCTTTGTTAATTTAATCACGATAGCCAGTTAAGTAGGTACCTACCTATCTGTCACACAAATATTATCAAATATTTGTTGTGGTAGGTAATGGCACCTTCGTTATTTCTGGTTTGCATAGTTAGTACAAGGGAAAACTTTAGTTTGGGATCTGGATAACCTGCCTATACATGATACCTATGTGTTGTTGTCTCAATTTACTTATTTATCTAGGAGAGAGTGTTGGTACAATGAGTAAAGAGGATAATATACATACCTAATACATACACGTATTTCCACGTACCTACTAGGGCTTATATAAACGAAAATTCGCACATGCACCTCTACAATACTCCTTGAAGTTATAGTATCAATTGGATTCCACGCCGTAAAATATAAAAAGCATAGATTATCACAGTTTGTTTTTCTATTTCTTTTCTTGTGAAGTACAAATTAGCTCTCAGTAGTAGAGAGCTTCACGCCCTACTTGCGGGAATCCAAATTATACCGAGGTGCGTTTCCGATGAGATTCAAATCTTACCGTGATAAATTCAATATTGACCGAACTGTCTAGTCGTCGACCGAACGAGCAAATAAAGTGGTACAAAACAATATCAATTTCCCGCTTTTTAAGATTGATAGAAAATTATGTCTACCACTTTAATTTCCTATCACTATTGCGCTGATTTGTAGATAATTGTTGAAAAAGTAAAATATCTTTTTGGAAATCTAAAATAGGTAAATTTGAGGTCATGACTCTATGGGTCGCTGGTTAGAGATTTGATACCACAGGAAAACCAGAACCATGTTGGTGTTACAAGATTTTGATATTGTTATGATCCATCATATTTTATTGTCATTCTTTGGTAATTCACAATGGTTCAGTCAAATTACTTCTTGGCACGAACTTTTTTTATTACAAAGTTCTATTGAATAGGTACCTTCGATTAAATAATGTTTGTTACCCAATAGTTAAATTACCAGTTTTATTAATTTTCTTATTTTTTACACTTTAATAGTTTTACGAAAATATAACAGAGGTACCAAAAACAAAACTTAATGACAGATATACTACATCAAATTAATACCAAATCTAGATACCAAACCAGAATCTGATGATTTGTGGTAAGTGGTAGACGAGTAGATTCACTGGTCATAAGCAATTGCCGCCGCTCATAGACACCTGCCACACCAGTAGAGAGTAGATTTGTCAGATTTATCTCGGTGCTGTGGTGCTCTGTACATTGTATGGTTCGAACCATCTAGATTATGAACTTGTTACCCAACCTGCGCTTAACACGAACATGCAACAACCATGCATATGTACCATAGACAATTAGACTGCAATTATTCTCGGACAATACGAGTACAAGAGTGGCCATATTTCAATACTGCGTTAACCAATCGTTGAGTTGCTGGTGAAACAGTAACTATTATTTGTAAATGTTTAATTGTTATAACCGCTCTAGTTCACTATAACAAATGGGGATGGCGTCAACATACTATGTTACGTTTTATCTGAGAGCAGATATTATATTTCGTATGTTTTTCGTACTTAGTTATCAAGAAATGTGTAAGGTACATTTACGCAAAGGGAATATCTTCATGTAGGTAGGTATTTGATAATAACAGAAGGTAAGTAGTGGGACTGCAATGACACCGACGGCTAGATATGTTTGGCTCGAATACTTCCCATTAAGCTTGCGGATATTTTTTTTATGTGATAGGTGGCAGACGAGCAGACGGATTACCTGATGGTAAGCGATGGCTATGGGTAGCAGGTGTCTATGTAGTAATGTTCTGTGGTGTCTATATGTATATGTATAGGCACCTGCTACACCAGTCACGAGTGCGCTGCCAACCCTTTTTGGCAATTTTGAACATTTTAACTGTATAATTATAATTCATGAATTATTAATAAAATAAATACTCTACTGTCTGCCACAAGTCTTTGCGTTTAGTATAGTCATATTACATTAGATTTACAATAATGCTAACTACTCATTGTTACTTCAAGCCACAAGTCAACGGTCCAAGTAATATTTTAGACAGCTTGGAAATTTCACTTTCAATTTGAGCCACGTAGAAACTGGCTTAGCAAAGTGGCTTAATTTATGGGAAGTGATGGAGACATGCGCCATGCTGGCTGGCCAATCAGTTCCGGTAGCCACCGGTCATTATCTTATTTGCCACCGTTTCCTGACGACAACCAGTCTTAGGATATGCTAAACTTTCTTATTTCACGCTTAAGTTATGTTATTAAGTAGCTGTTAGGTGTTATGCAGTCATAATTTTGTTTATCTTTCGTTTGGTACTTACTTGTTGAAAGTAATAAAAAGCAAACATTCAACCTATACAAAGTGTATCTGTGAACATTTACATCCCTTTAACCACGTCTTCTACCAATCATTCTGAACAACATTTGTCATGTTATGAGATTTTGCAAAAGATACAGACTTTTGGAAGTTCGCATAAAAAAATCTTTTTTTTATAAAGTTGGTCACGTGACTTGGTCGTTTTGTATGAAGAGTCAAAAACATTTTCGACGATTTTTTCTAAAATCGTAGAACAAATGTTAAAAGGACATGGTTAAAGGGATGAACAGTCAACTCCAAAAATATGTAAACACTTTAGGACCTTGTCACAATACATATGTATAAGAACGACTTCATACCTAAATTATGTTCACAGGCACACCCTGTATACTGCCTCACTACAAGGCCATCTGGGCTTCTATTATAGAAATCTAGTCATCGCTACTATGATGGGATTAGGCTTAATCACTACGCTTGCCAAATTGCAAGGCAATATGGTAGGGAACGATATTTATTTACCTAGCTAAAGAGATACTAAAGACTTAAGTTAATATTTAATTGACCTTCCGAATCAGCAGTAGATTATAAAATTTGACATTCATAAATGTTCTGTAAAGGACTTAAATTGAATAAAGAGATTTTGATTTGATTTGATTTGATTTGAATACATTCACAATATTCCATTAAAGAACTTATTGTTTTTTAATTAAAATGTTGTTTGATGTAACAATTTCTCCTTTACTTAGCTAAAGAAAAGTAGGACGTATTTAATCGTGTTAAGTTACGAAATTGTATTAAGTTCTGCAATATTGGAAAAGTAAAAAAAACTGATCAACAAAAGCACGCTATTTGGATTTTTTATGTGACAGGTGGCAGGTTCATTAAAATAGGAACTACCTCCTAATTATTTGAACATAAATCACCTCAAAATGAACATAGCACAGCTTTAAAAAGAAAAACATTTACCAATCACGATAAAGACTCATTTGTCATATTATTATAATGTTTTGCCTTGATGTTTAGTAAAAATTCTTGTCAATACAAAGTCGGAAAATAACAGTGTTAAGTAGTACATTATGCTTTTTACAACAAATTCTCATCGAAATTACTATTTGCCTCATAGCAAATGTGCGATACACTATGCCTACCGTTAGACTGTGCATAACGAACGAACAATCAATTATATTTACATTTAATCAGGAGTCTCGTGTTCGAAACCTACAGTCGTGTGTTGTTACCGAACCGATGCACATAGGAAACGCACTTTTATTTTCAAGTGTGCAGAATGCAATTTTACTTGTGGAACTAGCATCGTGTGTAGTGTTTTCTCAAGCGAGATGTGAGCATAAAAATGTGGCGGTTGATGTTTTCTCGAAGCGAATATCTGGAGTGAAACGTGGTACGGTCGTCGGCGGAGGCCAGGCGTGACCACGCGTTACGTGGTGGCCGCGGCTAACCCTCTGAAATACGACCACAGGCTATAATTAACTGATTCTGGCGGTAATTGCTGTCGCTAATGGCGAATGGCGAGTGCATCGCGATCAGCCGTCTCCGCTCAAATGGCACTCAAATATTTTTTAATTGACAATTCTATTGCTTGCTGGTGCACGACATGCTTCGGCTGTGTTAGGTACGATGACATCGGTTTACTTTTAATTAAGAGGACTCATTAGTCGTTATAGTATTTGGCCAGAGTGGATCTTATCCTAATAAAAATGTATAAGATCACAGTATTCAGGAAACTCTTCAGCCGGGTATAATAGAGAATTCAATTTAACAAGGTGATCGCTAACCTAGTGAAGGTCGTAGGAATCCCTTGGATGCAGACGGCACAGGACCGATCAGTTGGCTCTCCCAGCTCTCTGGCAAATCCCTGTTCCACATACACTCTACAAAACTTTAAAAAAATACCCCACACAAAACTGCCAATCTCTTTTTGATTGATTTTCATAAACTCGCGAGATTGGGATCGAGCGAGATCATTGCATTCCCCACTGGTAGTTACAATGAAGCGTCTGCCGTCTCTTTTTGCAATCCTTAGACAACAAGACACAAATTGACGCCAAGAAGAGGAAGATGCAAGTTTTCTACGCCATTTGTGGCAAAATATGCAAAAACTATGCAAAATTTTGACATCCAATGTTACCATTAAGAAATAAATAATCATTTTAAGACATATTTATTAACAATCCATTCCCAACAGGATCATTTCAAAATGTCAATGGCCAACTTACACCAGCCCGAAGAGCTAGATCTAATTAACAACAGTAAAATGGAAATCATTGACCGTTACTCCTCAGAGCTGAATGGAAACTTTTTGCATTGACTAATAGCCACAGATCATGCGCCGGCGCAGGAATGGTGCTAAACTGTTTACCAAGCAGCGTTATTTATCGCGGGTAAATGTGTGATTTGAATTTCAAAATGTATTTTTAATTAAAAGGCTTTTTATGCGTTGAAGGTGGCGAATGATTATATTATCATTGACGTGATCACAGGCCACTCGAGTATTAACCATTATTTTTGCATTTTTTGCAATTTATTCTTTAGTAAATAATGCATTTATCTTAATCAATACATTATTTTATCTCTACAATGTTTTTCTCACACCAGAATAAAATCAAAGGAAAATTGTTTAGAAACCGAGTGGACAACACGCGTTGATGTCTTTTGTATGCATCAGCCGTAATTCTTTCGGTCGCCGCGGTATATATGACGTGTACCTTTCATTAGTGTGTTACCATTTTGAAATTCATTATATGTTTTTTTATTATTTGATACGTAGCAGAGCAGACGGATCTCCTGATGGTAAGCGATTGCCTCCGCCCATAAACACCTGCAACACCAGTAGAGTCACAAGTGCGTTGCCAACTTGAATAAACATTTTTCTAACTTACTGATATACTCGTATTACTTACGATATAAACTTTTTGCTAAAAATATTGATTTTTTAATTTCATTACCATTTTGGAAATTACATAGACGAACGAATTCTCCTTGATCTGAATAAAATTAGGTAAAGTCAAAGGTGTTTGGTGCATTCGTAAATGTGTTACCTACAATTGAAGTGGTACAAATATAATCGAATATGTTTGTACCTCCATAATTGTAAGAGTAGTTCAGTGTACATAAGAACGCGTCTTTCATTCAGGGGGTCGTAGTGCCAAACCGAACTCCACGCGAGAAATAGGTACAGCACACACGACCTGAACTGAAGTTAAGTATAGTCCGACGCAAGAAAGTGTAGTTATGACCTTGAGTGCGCAGAAGTCTTCTTTTTTTACAAGTGCGCAAAATAACGGTCATTGCTATACTTTTGTGCCTCCAGCTATACTTAGTTTAACTCTTAAACAAGCCCAAGAGCCCAAGACGGTAGCATAATGCAGTAAGTACCTACATCATGCTTCTCTCTTGGGCTCTTGGGCTTGTTGGCTCTTGGTAATGTAGTAAAAGCCAGAGTTAGTATCGTTACCTGTGTATAAAATCCTCTATTTAGGATGGTACTAGTAAAATGATTTCCTGCAGTAGGTATCTGAGTGCGCTCCGTTCTGCGTACGCGCACACATACAATGGCTTACTTCCGAGATCAACAATAGCGAACTACAGACAGAAGGCTCAACAACTTAATGTCTTTGTAATAAGTCGAGTGGCTTCATAGCGTGTCCAACGGAACTTTCATGGTAAAAGCATTTGTCAATGAGAAGGATAGGTTTTTAGAATGGCGCATTTGGGAGAGGTCGTGGGGTTAAATTCTTACTCTAGATATACATCCAGGTAATAAATGTTTGTTTAAGTATTTTAGTTGTGGTTCCAATTCAAATAAAATCAAAAGTGGAGTCAGGGAAAACTATTTACATTTATTTCGATTTTGATTTATATAGACGTTTTGGGCAAAGGGTAATTGTTTCCCATTTTAGATGTCGATGAACAGGCAAAGGGAAATAATTTTCCACCTGTAAGAATACCATAAATTTCAGTTTATACAGGCTGTATTGTGAACATTTACATTCATTTTAAACATGTGTTATCAACCATTTGATTCTGAACAACATTTGTTCTATAACTTCTGGAATTTCGCATAAAAAACATTCAACTTTCTTTACAAAGTCGGTCACATCGTAGAACTTATTGTTCAAAATGGTTGGTAGGTTGAAGACGTGGTTAAGGGGATGTATATGTTTAACAGATACCCTGGATATGGTTTAAATTATGTACAGTGGCCAGCACATCAAGTTACTACAATCTGTCAAATTTCCTCAGTTGATATTGAACCAAACACGTTTGACATAAAAATGAGGTTCGTTGAAGAAATTTGACAGATTGTAGTAACTTGATGTGCTGGCCACCGTACACTGGTATCCAACTTGACCCAAAAACTTATACTTGAGCCTCCAAAAATGGTTTTTTTTTATTATTTCCTATTATGGGTTAAACTTAGCTTAAGTTCAGGTCGATATGTGTGACCTATTTCTCGCGTGGAATTCGGTTTGCCACTACGACCCCCTGCATGGAAGACGCGTTCTATACCACTGAACTACTATCACTCGATAGGCCGAAGCCATCTTATTGTGTGTGGTCAGTGTTTCGCAACACCACAGTGACACGGCAGGTGCGAGGCGCTACGTGCTACACAAACGCAAAACGTGACTGACATCCTTACGTGTCTCATAGAATTATTTATGACAACTATATCGCCCGGTTAGCCTAGTTGCTAGCAGTAGGGCTGCCTGTATATCTGTAAAATACTTTTTTATGTGATTAGGAGATAGGTGACTGGCAAGGAGACGGATCACCTGATGATAAGCGATTGCCTGCTACCACCCGAAAACAAAAGTGAAGTCACAGGTGCGCTGCCAACCTTTCATACCCCTTTCCCCTAATTGGACTTCTAGAAACAGCTTTTATGGTATTTCAATATTGCATCAAAAACCCCTCCCCTACTATCAAATGCTCTTTGCTTAAAGGTTGTCTGGTAGAAATCGCTTTTCATCGATAAGTACGCTGGAATTGTATGTTCAATTTCTTTATTGCCTAATTACTATTCACATAGACTCGTTTGATACGGTCAATTTCTTTAGTGCCTATACTATTCACAAATGATTCACAATGATTCGAAAAACGGTATTTCATTCATTTATTATGAATGAAATATGACACCAACTTCTACAAGTCTTTAGCTCGAATATAGAAGTTAGGTACCTACTTAACTTTAAACCTATTTTGAACAAATTAACTGTTATTAATTAACTGTATGTATTTGAGTTGTGATGTTGTGCTATAAATTTATCGGATAAAGTTATTGGTTAACCATACCAAGCTGACGTCACTACCGGCGAACCTCAACTTCCTATCGGAAGCCCTGCGCGTACGCAAGCAGACGCGTGAAAAGCACGTCCCAGCGCGCGGTAGAAAGTGACGCGCGCCGACGCCATGCGTTGCGTATGCGCACAATTACGCGGCCTTTCTACGCTTTTCCACGTGTCCACTCGAATGTCCCTTGGGTAACATTAGACAGTCAGTTTGTCTTAATATAAAAAAGTAACGCTCTTTTGAATGCAGGCAGGAATTTATATAATACTAGCGGCCGCCCGCGACTCCGTCCGCGTGGAAAAGTAACTTTTTACCCCCCTTTCAACCCCTTACAACCCCCTTTTCGCAATAAAAAGTAGCCTATGTCCTTTCTCAGGGTCTAGATTATCTGTTTACCAAATTTCATTTAAATCCGTTGAGTAGTTTTGGGGTGAAAGAGTAGCAGACAGACAGACAGACAGACAGAGTTACTTTCGCATTTATAATATTAGTATCATATGGAAGTATGGATTAGTATATATTAGTATGTTAGTATTAGTATATATTAGTATATTAGTATGGATTTAGAATCTAATATGGTTCTATCGATCATTCTGAACAACTTTTATCTAAGTGAAGAAGTTGAAGAGGTGGTTAGGTTAGGTTAGGTTTAAACGATATTCCGGGAAGGTCGGGGTAGTCCAAGGCTATGCCCTACCCTTAATCATTCACCAATTACTTAGACGATAAGAAAACGTAGCTGTGTTTTTAGTCGGTATGCCCCTTAGCGCTCTCCCAGAGAATAGCCCGACATAACCCGAGATGGCCCCCGCCAGCTTGGGTATGCATAAGGCTCGCATATAATAAGTATACTGTCCCACTGCAGGGCAAAATCCTCCATCATAGAAAACAAATCATCGCTACTATGATGAGATAGATAGATATTGCACAGAAATAGAATACATGGGTGAAACAACAGCTATATACAGTATAATAAGGCGGTCTTATCGCTTGTAGCGATTCCTTCCAGACAACCTTTAGGTAAAGGAGAGAATACAGCGTGTTGGCAATGGGGGTAAGGCAGTGCAGAGATTGCTGAATGAAAATAAGATTAGGCTTAGGAATGAGATTAGGCTTAATCACCACGCTTGCATTATTTTTCGCTTTCACAGCAACATTTAGATAGATAGATAGATATTCTTTATTGCACAGAATAGAATACATGAGTGAAACAACAGCTATAGACAGTACAAAACATTTAAAAAGTTTTACCGATACAACCTGTAGAAAATAACGTGCCAAACATATTTAACTTTTCCACGTGTCGCTAACGTTAAACGTCTAATGGACAATGCTTCACGCCGTGCGTTACTCGCGGTCACGTAACGCTTTACTTGGATTTATTAAATCGAGCTAAGTCACTTTCTACATGCAAATCCTAATGCGAAGCGTTTGACTGCGTAATTGTTATGCTAATCTGGACAACGCTCGGTTAAAGTAAATTACCTTTGAATGATTATAAGGTTACTCATAGTTACTTAAAATTTACCTTAACGTTATCGTACTTACTTACTATTGGGTATTTTGGTCAAATTCTAGTTAAATTACTATATAGGGTGTATCTGTAAACATTAACATCCCTTTAACCACTTCTTCTACCAACCATTCTGTACAACTATCCTACATAGAACTACGACTTAAAAAAAATCGTTGAATATTTCTCCGACTCCTTGAAAGATTGACAACTTCCCCACCGATAACAACATGTGGAAAATCTTAAAAAATATTAGGTAGGTAGTTCAGTTTAATTCGTTCCTGATTGTAAACCTCTAGTACCACTGTGGCACAAACACAATGTACTTAAGTGAATACATTCGAATATAATTAGGTACCCACTTACTGATTACTAACTTAATGATTAATAAAATCACAAGGAAAGTAAAGAAAGGGTTCTCCCTTTCCTAGTAGAGAGCAGGTTGCGCGGGCGCCGCATGTAGAGCAGAACCGGCCGACCGACTGGTAGAGTTCCCACGCTCTGATCGGAAATACTTCCGATATTGCCACTTGGATATTGATGTTACGCTTGTAAAGCAGGGAAGATGCCAGCGGGTTAAGTGTTATGTTTTTCTCGAAATTACTTTTTTGATAAGATAATGGCAGAGTTTCAAATCTTTAAAAAAGAGATAGTAATCCTTTTTTTAAAGATTGGCCACGCATCTGTGACTCGTCTGGTGTCACCGAATGGGTCCTGTGCGTCTGCCCCCAAATCGTTGATAGGTATCATAAAACAACCTACTTAGTTATCTCGATGCTATGTGAATATCTCACCAGCGGTGTTTTTTTATTAGGTCGTACTTACAAGGTTTTATACTCGCACTTCCGGCTTTTTCATGGTCATTTTTTAGCCTAAGTTACATCTCACTTTTTATAATTTGCCAACTTCTAATTTGGAAGACGTTTTCTCAGCCATGGACATTAGTCGGCAATAACCGCAATATAACCTATTTGTAAGAACGAAGAGTGATTTTAAAGCTTGTACTCTTATGTTAACATAATGAAATGAATTCAGATACCTACCTAATCATTGATTGTTTCCTATGGCATTCACATTCAAGTATAAAAATTGATCATTGGCTCCTATCGGGCCTAACAATTTACCTCAAAAGCCTTCATTGCTTTCTAACGAATTAAATGACCCGGTAATGACGGATAATTTACTCAATTGTAAGTTTTGTAAAGAGCTTTTTGTCCGACAACCAGAGGCTTACAACGAAACCGAATTCACGACCAAATCTTTGTTCACAATGTTCACATCCTTTTCACGCGCGATGTGCGCCTCGTTTGTTTGAATGTGACAGGTGTTTTCGTTCGTGACGGGACGGTTTTGTTGTAGCCCTCTATAATCGGAGACGAGGAAAGTGTGACACTGCGATAACGGACATTGAGTTGAAAATTTGATGGCATAAAATTGGGAAAGTGGATAGGATAATCTGTTGATTAGTCGACGTAATAGGGGGCACTTGTCAAAATTACAGGATAGGATATTTTATTTGTGCCACTTTGTAAGGCTAATTGGCTATTATACGAAGAATTGCTGTTTCTCTTGAAGTGGACATTATCAAAGTAATAAGCATCGCTGGATGGCGCATTTGGTAGTGACCCTGCCTCAGGTCATGGGTTCGATCCCTGGACAAACATTCGTGTGACGTGAATACTTTTTGAACTTGTTTATTTAACTTTTCTCCCTGAAATATAATAACTAACTAAAAAACTAACTAGGTTGGCGCACCGACCCATAGTGAGTCTTGGCCTCCGATAATAAGAGCCTCCATCTTGGTCGATTCTGTGCCACCTCCTGCCAGTCATCTGCCGAGAGTCCGCGCAAGTCTTTTTCGACCTCATCCTTCCAGCGATATCTCGGACGGCCGACTGGCCTTCTGCCATTAGGACGTCCCTGATACGCTAGCTTTACCGCACGATCGTCTCCCATTCTTTCTAGGTGGCCGAGCCAGCGAAGTTGATGCGCTTTAGTCTCGCCAATGATGTTGGGCTCGCCCACCTGGTCTTCCAGCTCCCTGTTATTTAGAAATATAATATATAATAATTTATTTCTGTTACCTCCAGGGGCACGAGTATGCCTGGTGGTGGCGAGCCTGCAGCTGCTGCTGCTGGGCGCCGGCGCGGCGCGGCACCACCGCCGCTCCATGCCAACACAAGCAGTAAGTCGTACTTCGATTCCCGATCCGGCACTTTGATAAATACTCACTTTCATACAATCGCCACCACCACCACCACCATACCACCAGTACCACTGCCTCACAGAAAACCGGCGTGAAGCAGCCCCTGTGCTGTGTTTCGCCGAGTGAGTGAGGGTACCGGAGGCCCACCCGGGGGGGAAGGGGATAAAAGGTTGGCAGCGCACTTGTAACTCCACTGGTGTTGCAAGTGTCCATGAGCGGCGGCAATTGCTTACCATCAGGTGATCCGCCTGCTCGTCTGCTACCTATCACATAAAAAAAAATCGCCCATACACAAAATAAAAAGACACAGGTCGGCTCCAGCTGACATTGCTATCGTTACGTGACCTACGCGCCAGGTAGGATCATATCGTATCTCTCCTACATACGTTCCTTTTGGCCTGGCTCTGTTCCATGTCGAACCACGTTAGATCGCGCATGTAAGTATTTGTGAGTGTCCTATTTAGCCTGCGATGAAAGCCGGCGTTCTGTGTCTATTTATTTTATTACTGGAATACACCTTAATTGTTGTCTATGGGTTTGATATTATTATGACCCTAATTAGGATTGCTACTATTTTGGACACAAAGTTTTTTTTTACTTTGGCTTTAATGATAAATTAATTTAATGAAGCATAGGTAAAACATCGTTTCGTCGTTGTTTAAGTTTGCTTGTTTTGTTGTTGAGAACTCTTAACTAAAAGAAATGTGTTTAGACAAAAAATCTTTCTCCCATTCCAGACAATACCAGTTTCAAAAGGCGGATGGCGACCTGTGATTGGATCAGGCGGGCTCGTGTACGCCGGGTCGTACGGCACCGCGCCGCTCCACTCCCCCGCGTACAAGCTGCCGATCCCGCTGGACCTGTACCAGTCGTCCTCCCGGCCGCTGGTCGCGCGCGACGCTTCCAAGATCACCTCCATCGCGCAGTCCTACCGCCCCACCACCCTGCGCACCGTCAACACCGCCCAACCAGCACCCCCCGCTAACCACCCCATCAACACCTATCACAACCCCTTCTACAACAACCTATCCTACAAATACGTTCAAAACTACCCCGTCGAGAGCGTCCTCATAAGGAACCCTCAAAACCCTTACGCAGCGCGCCCAGTCTTCAAATATCCAGGCAAAATCAAAGGGTCTTTACAGAGCACCGTCCTCCAGCAGTTATCCAACGTCCAACCGTTACAATTTGGGCAGTACCAGACGAGTAAACCAGTAGACTTTGCAAAGCCGGTCGAAGGTTACGCGAGGCCTGATAACAAGCACGGGTACTCGGGCATAGAGACATTCAAGCCTGAGGTGTTTAAGCTGCCGGACAGCGAGACAGCTCCGCAGCAGGTCAGCCCGCACCAGGTGAAGAACACCCAGCAACAGCCCGTGAAGTCGGCGCAGCAACAGACGGTTAAGACGGCGCAGCAGCAACAAGCGCTGGGCACACAGAAAGCTCCTCTCCAAGTCAACCCATACTCACACTACACTTACCAGGACGCTGTTTTTCCACCGAGCATTATAGGTAACTGAATCAATATATTGCTTGTAAAACACTGAGGAGTACCATTTACTGTAAGTCTTACTTCCTACTGAGGGTCTTAGTCTCTTTTTAACATGACGTGACATGGCTTGGCTGGCATGACATTGTTTGTGCGAGCTTTCCCTCGGATGTTTTTTTCCATGTTCCATAAATCCATCAAAATCAATGTATTTTTTTTCAGGTACATTTGGCTCGTTTGGCTTACAAGCAGTGAAAGGAAGAGAACCAGTGTTCCCCACCAAAACCACCTATTTAGCACCTCAACCGACCAAACAGACGATCTTCAACTCGTTCAGCTACACGCCGACCTTCAAGACCACGCCGACCGTCTTCGCGACCACCACCCCCAAGCTGCAGACCACGGCTAATCACATACTATACGGATCCACGTTCTCAGATTACAAAACCGTGCCTACGCAAGCTTCAAAACTTGCTAATCCCGTAAAGATCGACCCCAATGCAAACAAAGGCTCGTTCAAGGCAAGCCCACAAGACCCCTTCGTCAAACACTACCACAGCGACTACAACAAACTCGCAGTAACCACCTATAACCCAGTACAGGCCACGACGCTAGCTAGCAACCATTTCGACTACAGCTTCCCGCCCCAGCAAAGCGCTCAAGCACAAAACTACTTCGACCAGCCGAGCCAGAACTATAACCACAAGAAGAAACAAAAGATCCACCACGACAGCATCGCAGCCGGCATCAACCAGGCAACACACCAGTACGCAACTCCACCAAAAAGCAGGCCTACTTACGAAGTGATTGAACCTACGGATGAAGACGTCATCACACAGTCCATCGGAGGTTGGAACCATCCATCTTACGACAGTAATCCGAAGACGACCGAAGAAACGGTCACCAAACAATTGTACCCCGATACAGGGTTCAGCAAGCACACCACGACGCCTGTTGCCGATCTTCCCGAAGAATACGCCATTGTGACCGAAGCCGAGAAAGGCTATGAAAACTCTTTGGGCTACGACAGCGAAGTCGAATCCCAAAGTAGGCGGCCTCTTGGCGACGACTTCGAACCGATCGGCAAGCACAAACTGAAGGATTACTACTACAAAGTATCAACACCTGCATATGATGACCATTCCACATCGAAACGAACGAAAAAACCAACGGAATCGTCAAGAATTACTTCTCAGCCAGAGGTTTCCACTTACAATTTAAATAAGGACACTCTAGATGACGTGACGCTGACGCCATTGCCTACGCTTCCTCCGACACAACATTTCAAGAGGCCTACTACCACTGAACCAACAACCATTGATAAAGACAAGATCAGGAAGCGGAATAAGAACAGGAGGCGCCGCCCACCGCTAGCCAACATCAACAAAGACGGAACCAGCACACGCAAGTACTACACGTCTACAACAGACCTCCCACAGACTACATCATCGGAAGAGTTTCACACTGTAAAACCCAGAATCAGACCAGCAAAATTAAAACAAAATCCTAATCTGACTACTCCCAGCGTCACAACAGATTTAACCACCAGTGCTGTACCAACAATATCGCCAACGGCTCCTACTATTATCAAGAAGAAGCTCGTTCGTCGTCCATTAACAACTGTCACTGATAAAATCGAAACTACTACACAATCAGTACGAGAGTACGACAGCAACAAAGATTCTTCTATAATGAAAATAGCTACTCGTCCATTCCCGAAACTAACGGCGCCAATAGATATCCCAGACTACACTCATAAGCAAGACGAGAAAGATACGCCGACCAGTGATGTCTCGGTCAGTCTGACAGATTCTATCAAGGCTACCGCTGAGGCTGCGAAATCATTCGCTTTCCACAAAGACGTCAAACCAATAGAAGCTAAATTAGAAACTACGACTTCATACTTCGGAAACACCGAAGTAACGGACGCAACAACCACCAATAGAAACTCAGATACAACATCATCAGGGAATATTGGCAAAGTACAAAGGCCTAGATTGAGGAACAAGTACAACAGAACGAGATTCAGTGTCAAAGATTACAGAAATCGATTAAGTTCGACCACAAGCACCACTGAAAGATCCACAGAGTCCACGCCCAAACTAAGGTTCCCCCTTCGCAAAACTACAACTGAAAATAACGGAGATAGTGAAACCACTACAGAAAGGAAAAAATTCACCCCAAAGGAACCTCGCCATAAGGTGGCAAACGGTGAGTTGAACGAGGACACAGAGAAGGAGATCCACTCGATCAGACATTCTGGAAGGCAGAGACAAACGACAGTAGATAATTCGGAACCAACAACGCAAAAGATATCTTCTAGAATCAGGAACGGAGTCCGTAGGCCGAAGCCCACGGAGGAAACTCCTGAGACCACGAGTCCCACTACGCCGCACAATAAGAGGCCTTTGAGGAAGAAGCTTAGCGATTCCGAGTTAGGAGAATCTGTGCAAGACATATCAGTGACGGAGACGACTGTACACTATGATCACAAGAACGACATCACTTCGGAAAGGACCAGGTCCGAGAGCGCCATCATGAAGATAGCTGACAAGAAGCATCACGATCACCACATAGAACATTTGTTCGAACACTCCAAACGAGTATCGGACTTGACTCTCGCGGCGAGCAAGGACTACAACACTCCCGGGATGTTCAAAACCGTATCGTCGAATAGCAGACGGATACCCAACTACTTCACGATAGCGACAGACGACCCCATCCTGCCCATAGAAGCTTTCTTCCCTCAACTGAACCAAAAGAAGGAATCGTAACGTTCCTAGTTAGTTAAGTATGCGAAACCAAATCCTTTCAACTGCCAAAGTAATTAAACTTCATCTAAGTTATGTATTTGTACTAACGGGCTAACTAGCTATTGTTGAGTACACTTTGATAGACTTTATTATTTTTGTAATCGATAACATTTAAAAGCAAAGAGAACAATAACTTTACAAACTTAGGAATACTGTGGGGATGGTAACAGAAAATTTAATATTCCACGTTATTTCAAGAGAACATTATTCGCTAAAATTTTAAATGAGTTTTAATAATTTGTTTATGAACGATGGCAAAAGCGTACACACTATACGCAACCCCTTTTTTAAAGAGAATACTTTCATGATTACATATTGAAGTAAGCCACCTTTCCGACAAAAATCTGAATCTATTTTTTTACAAACCATTTATTGCACATCGAAATATGTTAGATAACTAACAACTACTTACCATACTGTATGCATTTGAAATAACAGATCTTGACTGAAATTAATACATGTATACAAATAACGACTAGGTTAACACAATTAATATTATCTATCGAATTTTACCTAATTTATTTATTTAACAAGTAGGCTATAAGGCCTTGTAGGGTTCTTTAGTATCTGTTCGTAGTGTTGGTGTTACATTAATCATTGATATAATAATGTATTAAGGAGGCATTTCCATTGGTCGATAAGTCGGTGAGTGACCCGCGAGCTTCCTAGCACCGTTCCACTTGTACGTGCGTTGCTTGCACCTCGCTTATGATTGCTAAGGACCAATGTAAATGTGCCCTAAAAGAGGTAGATATCGCAGTAGCTGTAAATTTGTTATCCACTAAAATGACTAAAATTGGAGGAATCCTCCTTCTTTATGTCTATTTATATAATAATAATTAATATTATATTATTATTACAAGACAGCAATATTTTCTGTGGGATATATATTTTAACTGCTGCACAGTAGGTATTCTATCTCTTTTTTAATACACTATCAATGGTTTATGTATGACTTTTTATATTTTTTTATACTTTGGTGCTCATTGTTAGTAATAAGATTGCATATTGTGAAGTGATATGAGTGATTGGAGATGGGTTTAATCGTAATAAAAATATGTTAATTGTATAATTGGTGATGCAATGAATCCCTACGAAGTTGATAGCGACACCATTATGGTAGTACTGGAATCGTTATATTTTATATGCTATGTAAGAGGGCGGGAACAGAAAAACTCGCATTTAAGATAACGACTTAGCTATCGGACAATGGGGGCTATCGCGTGTAAAAAAACCGCTAGATGGCATAGTGTGGAACTGAGGACCATCTTACTCCAAACTGGAATTCAAGACCAAAAAATCTACGACAGATACCTCACTGTCAAATCTGTTAATGTCACTTATAACATTTTCAAGTGACGTTTTTCAGGTTTCGCCAACCTTTTTGGCATTATTTTTCTTAATATGCAGACTAAAACTGTCAAGTTTCCATACATTGTTAAAATGTTGTGGGTAGATACCAAATGTTATTAACACCTGAAGTGTTTCAAGCGCAATACCATCTTTGAAAACTAAAATTACTGATGGTTAAGTTTTTATTAAAGTGTCTTGTATTTAAATGAAAAAAAAATTATAAAATTATTTTTTTTTAATTATAGAATCACAATTACCAATAAATAAATTACATTAGCGAGTCTTATAATTCAAAAATCAAGTGTATACCTTCTGTGTGTAACTATTTTGTGCTATGACGTTGAAGTTGGACCTCATCTAACAGCACGCCATCTAGCGGACTTTTCACAGGCGATAGCTCCCATTCTGTGTGATTATAGTGCGACAGTTTGTATTAGCCGATGGCGAAAATTGGAACTAATGCATTTCTTAGGAAGTGTCATATTAGTGATACGATTTTTGTCATTTTTTATACACAATTTGCAGTACAACGCCCCATTCGATGTCATCTATCGGCCAAAACAAACTTGTCGACAGAATTCTTCGCATCACCAGTTGTAAAGCGAGATTGCTTGTGTGTGAGTGAGAATGAAGATTTATTGAAATATTTATGTTAAACTTTAGTTGTTAACTGTGTAAATAAACGACTTTCGTAACAAAATCACGTGTTTATTCTTTAAAGTGAGATAATTAAAGTTCACAGGAGGTAGCTGTGATGCCTGGGCAACATAAAGGTTATAATTTATTTAGAAAAAAATATATAGTGGCAAAGCGAACTCCATGCGAACGTCCACTGGTATTAATAAATAAGTGAAAGTATAAATATTAACCAGCGTTGGCCTCTGCCTGCATTTTGCTGGTCTTCTGAATGCACTTCATCGCAGCATGGTGGATGGTCTTATCCAGGGAATCTGAAAACATTAAATTAATGAAGGTTTTTGCAAATGCAAAATCCGATAGATGGCGGTACGTATATGACTGGTTTAACAACGAGTGGATTGGTTCCATTTTGACGTATCTTGTCATAATTACGAAGTTAAGTACAAAACGACCAATGGCGTCAAAGTTGGACCTGACGTCAACGTAACGCCATCTATCGGATTTTGCATTTGCAAAAACCCTCATTTCAGATAATGTTTATTGGCGGTAACTACTAGCTAATCAATCAATGGGCCGCTTACGAAAGCTCAAAGTCACTTAGAGGGCAATTAAGAAGGCTATGCTCGGAATCTCCTTGCGTGATCGTGTCAGAAATGATGAGATCCGCAGGAGATCTAAGGTCACGGACATAGCCCAAAGAATTGCGCGGCTCAAGTGGCAATGGGCAGGGCACATTGCGAGGAGAACAGACGGCCGTTGGGGTGGAAAGGTCCCTGAGTGGAAGCCGCGTACAGGAGATCGCAGCCGTGGACCGACGATCTAGTGAAGATCGCGGGAGTCCTAAGTAAGTATCGTCAAGGTCGTTCCGCCTTATCAAATGATAAAATTATAAATCTCTAAAGATAAATCCCATCTCGTTAGAATCATGAGTATTGAATACCCCCTCCTCTGGGTGGTTGACATAAAGATATAACAGTAGGCAAACCGTATCGCGCTGACATTACAACTGTTTGAATACTTACAAATCTTATGTTGTCCCTTGATCGGGAACCGCAGCCGCAGACTGATCGGGTTGGAACATATGAACACGTAGGGACTGTCGCTCTCGCCATCTGGGTACCTGAACAATATCTTCGGTTACATATATCTATACATTACATAATATGTAGGTACATAATTTTTAAGAAAGCAAAACATTACGGACTTAGATAAAAGTAAATTGAATTTTTCAAGATGCAATACAATATTATAAACACGCGACAAGTAACAATAATATTATTGCTAAAACGGCTACTTTTAGCAATAATTGAACATTATTGTTACTTGTCGCGTGTTTAGAATAGTGTATTGCATCTTGAAAATCCAATTTACTTGGATCTAAGTCTGTAATGTTTTGCTTTCTTCAAAAATATCATATTTTCAGCCACAATCAGTGTAAATAGGTTAATGGCGGCGCTAGTTTCATTCGTGTAGCCCCTTAATGAAAATGTAAAAAATGTTCTTCCATTGAATTGATTTATCCTGAATTAACTTGAGAAGACTAAAATGATCTGATGAGTTATTCCAACTAATCCCATCGTCACCTCTCCATTCCATTCCCGAACAACACGTGCTGGACAGCGTTGCCATCCGCATACCATCCAGACAATGCCGGCGGGCACCAAGAGGTTTTAGCTCCTCGTTCCCCGAACTATCAATCAAGTGGTATACCTGACAAACAGAGCGCTAGGAGTCGTATGGCATGACAGCATTATCTTTTTTTTTACCCGACTACGGCAAAGCAAAAATGTATGTATGTATTCAAGTATTCAAGTATTTATTTGCAACTATGTTCATCTGTTTCCACGTAACTTCTAAACTACTTATCAGAATTCGACAAATGACATATCATTATAAGCGTCTTAGTTGTCCGCTGGTTATAGGCTATATGAAGTTTCACAAAATCTAATGTCTCCTTACGCATACTTTTCTGCCTTATACCTACCATAGAATTTATTCTTGGACATAATGTCTACGGGCAGCAGGCAATCGCTGACCATCAGGCGATCCAACTGCTCGTCTGCCACATACACCTTATACTTCGTCTAATTGAGTAGTATAAACATACTTTTTCTCGTACTCCTCTTGAGGGAGGCAGTCATCGACCGTCACGCAAGCCCAGGAGGCATCCAGTCGGATAGAACGACGGAAACTGTAGCTGCTTTTCTGAAATAATTTAATCGCACTTTAGACACAAAATAATTTGGATAAAAATTAGGACTGTCAATTTTTATCTTTGAAGAAAAGTGGTAGTGAAAAGAACAGCAAACATAACTTGGTAATATCATATACTTGTATGGGATTACCAAGTTATTTATGCAGTTGGTGTAACGAACACCAACAGTGGAACAACTTGGATAATATTTTTGGCTAGTTTTGGCTTATAGTCGAGCCGTTGTATCATGCCCGATTTGACAATATTTGTTTTTTATTTCGCATTTATCCTTGTCATGAGGAACACATTTAGCGAATCATAAAGAACCACTTTTAAAAATAAAACTTCATTTCATAATGTCAAAGGCACCTAATTATCTAATTATTTGTCTTTTATTACTTAAAATAATTTGAGAATAAAAAGAAAACGTAAAATTTCCACTCTGTATTACGCTTTTACAAAGCAACGCCGTTCGACACGTTTTCATAGTGACGTAACCGGTAATACTCACCGCGTATTTTTTTAAAATACTAGTTATTTGTCACTTTAAGGTTTTAATATTTTATTTTGAAAATAAATTTCGCGTTTCGCTTCTTCTTTCTTTTTCTTTCTTAATACGAACTGCTAAGGAATGGAACAACTTGCTCGCTTCTATTTTTCCCGAGGACTAACTACAGTTTGGGTGTCTTTAGTCGAGAGTGAATAGGCTTCTTCTGGGAAAGCACGCTACATCTTAGACCTCATTGTCACTCTCCATCAGGAGAGATGAGATCAAGAGCAAACCCATTAACCTAATATAAAAAAAATATTTTTGAATATGGGAAACTGCCCTTAGTGGAAATAACTGTGACTTATATGATTCGGCAATTTACCGTTGTCCCTCACTAGTGCTTTCAGTCTGACATTTGTCAAATCGGGCATGATACAACGGCGCGACTATAGTATAATCATGGTAGGTACATTCCAATATTCTTACACTTTGAACCAAATATTTTGGGATTTTTGGTCTTGTTTTCTTGTTATATCATCTGCATAAATAACTTGGTAATCCCATACAAATATATGAGATTACCAAGTTATATTTGCCGTTCTTTGCGTCCACTGATTACGCTGATTTTAGGTTTACGTATAAAAAAATTGGTATTTTCCACTAACTTGATTACTCGATGTAAGTTTGCAGTGGCCGACGAGACTACGATTTGGAGAAACTACAAAGTCTTATATAAGAGGAAACCAACAAACAATAATTTTATTTGCAAAAATACATTTTGGTACAGTTAGCCACACATCAGGTTACCACAACTTGTCAAATTTCCTCAATTTGATATTCAACCTAATGTGTGTGACAGTAACGATGAGAGAAGAAATTTGACAGTGTTGTATACTTTGATGTATGGCTATACATAGGTACAATACATAAGAAGGTCTAATAAATAAGGTACCCCCAGTTATTGTATTCAGCCTGTTATCAGACGTGCAAATAGAAGACCACTAGATGGCGCTCTCTTTTTAACGCTAAAATAATATTATAATAATAATATAATAATATATTTATTTATTTTCTCACACAAATAGGATTACGTACAAATTTGCTAAAGCTAATGTGTTATAACAAAATGACACCGTAGCCCCATGAGTGAGAGACTGGTGCCTGATATAGGATTCTAGAAGAAGCCCGTGTTACAGGTCACCAGTGCTCCAACCCCCAGGTTAACAATTTATGAATACACAACAGATCTGCACAACTAGTACTAGTACCTACAAGTGGACGTTGTTTGAGCTATAGCTATATAATAATCATACTTTTAATTATTAATACAAAGATGTAAGAGGTAAAATAAACCGTAGGTACCTGGATAGAGGACGCGGTACTGGTTCTCCAACGCCCTGATGATGTCCTGGTCCGGGGGCTTCGCGGTGGAGGCGATCCACAGGCGCCCGCGGTGGTTCGAGTACCACGTGCGGCCTTCGTGCCTGCAACCACGACATTCACAATAAGTTTTTTTTTATAGGTGGCAGACGAGCAGGCAGATCACACATGGTATAGTCCGAGGCAAGAAAGTGTAGTTATGACCTTGAGTGCGCAGAAACCAATTTTGATAGAAAGTCTTCTTTTTTACAAGTGCGCAAAATAACGGTCATCGCTATACTTTCGTGCCTCCAGCTATAAGCGATTACCGACACCCATGGACACCTGCAACACCAGTGGTGTCACAAGTGCGCTGCTTACCTTTTAACCCCCCTTCCCCTCGAGTGGGCCTCAGGTACCCACACTCACTCGACTCGGTCGAGCCGGCCCATTGCCGGAGGGAGGGAGTGACGTAATAAAGAAGAGGCCTATCTACAGTTCTACACTCAGTCAACAGTGAGTGGACGTGGACTGACAAACATGATGATAATGAATATATAAATAATCTCTGTCTGTGAAATTATTTCTCCATAATTATGTCTACCACACTACATTTCATTTCAATTAGAGGAGGAACATTTAGTTAAAGTTATATAAGGTATCAAAAAAACCGCTCAGACAGCGACAGCACCCCACTCCCCCCACCGAGGTGGAGGGCGAACGATCATCGAGGGCTAGCGGTGAGCCACCGCTGCCCGCCTCACGCTCAGGGCACCGCGCCACGCCTCATCAACGCGGCTGGTTGGACCTCACGTAGTGTGAAAGTCTAGCGAAGAGCTTACTATAGAAATGATCCTATGAAGTAAGGTCTTGCCGTTGGTACGCGCTAGGCTGGAAGGTCATGAAACGGAAAAAAATTTTGCTTGTGTGATGCAAATGGGGATAGTGGCATCTGTTGGCAGTTTCGGAATTTAAAGCGACACTTGCTTGCTTTATGCGCGTGCGCCGCGTCATCGCATAAGAACGGCGGCGCACTTCGTGTTTGTAGGTGGGAGTGGCATCTGTTGGCAGTTTTGGGTACTACAGCGTATTGTGCTATAGATCTTGATGCTCTTTATTTTAGTTCCGTTTTTTGTCGACCATTTTGGCGCAATGGTTTAACGCACAAATGTTGAATGTATTGTTATTGTAAGGAGTTCGATTCTCACACCTACTCAATGTGAATGAAATATGAATAAGATAAATAACATATTTTTGAAATAACTGTGTTTACAAATTACGTTTAAGAGACGCATAATTTAATATTTTAATTTCCGTTTGCCTAACATTTTTAAAAACGCTTTTTTGTACGAATTCATCCTCTCATCAAATTATCTAAAGATCCGGTCCACTAGGGACACCTACTGAATGTAAAAGTAAAAATAATTATGTTGCATTTAATACATTTTACATAATTATTAATTGTTCACACTGTACTCAAGAAATCCATTATTGTCTTATTTTACCTTAGTTCGACAACTTTTGGAAACGGCCTCGATGGCGCAGTGGCTAAAGTGTTCGCCCGAAGCGCGAAAGGTCCCGGGTTCAATTCCCGGTCAATTCAATTTAGAAAACTATTAAACTACATTTCCTTAGATTTCTTGGGTCTGGGTCTGGGTGTGCCGCCAGTAAGTTATCGTCATCTGATTAGTACTCATAGTTCAGGGGTGGCCCTAGTTTGAGACCAGGTTGATTAGTGTGATTGTCTGGCGCATTTTAAAATGCGACGAAATTTTATTCACTTCCTATACAAAATGAACAAGTCACGTAACAGACTTAACGTCTTTCCAAAAGTCCTCCCGAAGGCTATGACTTAGGGACCTTTAAAAGAAGAGCGTACTCCTTCTTAAAAGGCCGGCAACGCATCAGCAACCTCTCTAATCTCGCAGATGTTCATGGACGTCGGTGATTACTTACCAGTAGGTGACCCGCTTGCTCGTTTGCCACCTCTAGTATAAAAAAATCTATAGTTCAGAAGAATAGTTGGTAGAAAACGTGGTTAATGGATGAAATGTTTCTTACCTATTGTTACGTACCTTTCTCTAGTAAGTCTTGTATACACTTCAGATTTTTCCTGAAAACTCATCAATCAAAAGGTGGCGCCAAAGTATCAAATATCAATACAAAATATAAAAAAAGTTCTCGCAATCATTACGTCGCGTATCATACCAAACAAACCTTGGGTGGGCTCAATGCCAATGAACTCGATGACGTCACAGACACGTTGCGCGGGGAGACAAATACAATAAGCACCACGACTCGATGACGCGACGCATGCGCGAGCACGTGTCGCTTTAATTTGCGCAACTGCCAACAGATGCCACTATCCCCATTTGCATCACACAAGCAAAATTTTTTTCCGTTTCATGACCTTCCAGCCAGCGCGTTCCAACGGCAAGACCTTACTTCATAGGATCATTTCTATAGTAAGCTCTTCGCTAGACTTTCACACTACGTGAGGTCCAACCAGCCGCGTTGATGAGGCGTGGCGCGGTGCCCTGAGCGTGAGGCGGGCAGCGGTGGCTCACCGCTAGCCCTCGATGATCGTTCGCCCTCCACCTCGGTGGGGGGAGTGGGGTGCTGTCGCTGTCTGAGCGGTTTTTTGATACCTTTAAAACCTTAAGAGCTAACTTTAATCAAATCTTATATCTCTGAAATAAATTCAAAGGAAGCAGAACAAACAAAACGATATTTAAAATACCCTCGTTATCGCCAGTGGGAGGACAGGGAAAGAATAGTCGGCATGAAACTATAGTGATGACCTTGAGTGCGCAGAAATCAATTTAGTAGAAAGTCATTTTAACAAGTGCACAAACTAACGTACATAGCCAGAAGACGACCCGTTTAGCGCAATGGTTTGAGCGCCGGTTGAGACGTAATGGTTGCGGGTTCGATTCCCGCACCAACACAAATTTTTGTTGATGAAACAGATATTTGTGTTGGGTCTGGGTGTTTGTGGTTCCTTCGTTGTTTCTGGTTTCCATAGTACAAGGGAAAACCTTAGTTTGGGACCAGAGGGCCTAATTTGAAGTGGACGTTACGACCGAATCGGAGTTCCCCTCTCTTTCACACGCGCTGTGCGCGCTTTTGTTTGAATGTGACCGGTATATTCTCATTCGTTACGGGACGTCTTCGTTATAAGCCACCAGGACAATGTACCTATGTGATGTTGTCTCAATTTATTTTATTATTTATTTATTTAAGTAACAGCTGAGAATAAGTCCAAGCACATGATCGGCATACCTAATGCGTTGGTGTTAATAAAATTATAACAATAACGTGATGTGACAATAACGTGACTCGTGATAATAGTTGATACGTACATTTTGATCCCCTCGACGAGCAGCGAGGCCCAGGGCTGGTGCATGGAGAGGCAGCGGCCCGTGTCGCTCATCTCCTGCAGCTCGGGGTCCTGCACGCGCGGCGCCGCCGCCGCCTTCACCGCCCCCGCGTACCCCGGCCCTTCCACCGACGAGTCAAACTGACAAACGATAAAATATGCTGTTCACACCAACTACTCGCGTGCTCTAATTAGGGCCGGGCTTCTTAAACTGAATTATTGTGTATCCATACTAATATTATAAATGCGAAAGTAACTCTGTCTGTCTGTCTGTCTGTTACTCTTTCACGCCAAAACTACTCAACGGATTTAAATGAAATTTGGTATATAGATAATCTAGACCCTAAGAAAGAACATAGCCTACTTTTTATTGCGAAAAGGGGGTTGAAAAGGGGGTAAAAAGTTACTTTTCCACGCGGACGAAGTCGCGGGCGGCCGCTAGTTAGTTATATTCTAGAGTCTAGAGTTATTGTGAAAATCAGTCCTGTATGGTTTCAGTGTTTGTTGCTGTCATGAGCCCGCAGATTAAGAAAACCTAGGTTTTGGCCTACGTCAAACAAATGTGTTCATCACACGTTTCTCCGGCGATCTTTGGCATACTAGGCAGGGTCACTACCAAATAAGAAATACGGCCAGTTAAGTTAGCTTATTTATTTATTTAAAACTTTATTGCACAAAAACTTCGTACAATAGGCGAACTTAATGCCAAGAGTCATTCTCTACCAGTCAACCAGTAAGTCAGTAGCTTCCTGTAGGCCTAACATGCGCACCGCGACAAAATTTTGTCGACACTCGTTTTCGAGCGCATTCATCTATCCCACATTCCCACTCATCGCTCAGTCAGGTGAGCGAGACGCAACTTGCGCCGACAAAATACGAGTGTCGACAAATTATCTCGTGGCGCGCATGTTAGCCCGGCAGGTGTAAAATACCTGCAAAAGGTTAGCATTGACGCCCGGCGCGACGTCCCTATCGCCTGCGCCGGCGCCGATGAAGGCCTGGTCGAGGAACTGGCTGGCGGGCCGCGCGCCGTTTGCCGCTCAGCTCCCTCAGCTTGTCCTCGTCCACCTCGTAGTCTATGGTGTTGTCTTCTACTATTTGACGACCTGGGCGGTAATGTAAAGTAATAAAGTGATATCAGACTATATACTGCCCCACTGCAGGACTAAGGCCTCCATCATAGAAATCAAGTCATCGATACTATGATGGGACTAGGCTCAATCATCACGCTTGTCTAATGGGAATTGGTGAGCACAAACCCGAGCTATGTTCGTAAAATTTGAAAGAAACTTTACTTTTTTTTAATTTAAATAAAAAGTATTTAATAAATTAACTTAGTTTAATTTAATTTGATTTGGTTTAATTTAATTTAGTTTAATTTAATTTAATTGTTTGTGTTAACTATATCTATGGATCTATGATCTGAAATAAAGAAAATTTGAATTTGAATTTTGCCCTCCAATCGAACCCAGGACCTCCAGATCACGGCCTGGTACTTTAACAATTTTAGGTGCCGGCGCTTTGTTTCAGGACCACGGGACAGGTGAATAAGAAACGGTACGTATGGTCAGTTTAGCTACGGTATTATCCATGGGCAGCGGGAATCGCTTACATCAGACGATCCGTCTGGTATGCCACCTGTCACAAAAAAAAGTTGTTCTTTTGACCTGAGCCACATGTCATATAATTTTTTTAATATTTTTTTACATAAAAAAGTTTAAAAACTTTTTTTCTTACCAGCAAAATCGAAGGTCATCTTCTTCGTGAGCCTGGAAGCATGCTTCTTGTCGTGCAGCGACTGCTGGTAGCGCTCGAGGCGGTCCTTCTCGGCGGGGTTGAGCCACACGCTGCCCGCGCTGAAGTAGTCGCTGTCGTCGTCCGTCACGCGCGTGCGCCGCTCGCTGTGGAACATTCACGAATGATGGCCTCCTAACCGATGTGAGCTAAGTAGATGGGCAGTACACCTGGCAAGGCGCAAGGATAATAGGTGGACTATTAAAGCTTGGCTGTTTATTTCATTTGATCTACGATGTTTTTTCTTGATCTTATAAAATGTAAACACTTCAATTCTTATGCCAGGATTATAAGGTTTAAATTTGAATGAGGTTGTGTTGTTATTAAATCACGTGACAGTACATAGGTATACTAGTTGAATAAATATAACTTTACCTGGTCCGGTCATATTCCAAAAGCCTGTTACGATGCGACACGGCCGCCTCCCACCCTTTGGGCCGGTTCCTCTCCATCAGGGTTTCCATCAGCTTGGCGCTGGCTTTGGTCTTCGCATTTAGCTCTCTCTGCTCTTCCGGTGTACAAACCTATTTTTTTTTTCAAAGTGATTTATTATCTGATTTATTCAAGGGAAAACTTTAATTTGGGGCCAGGACAATTTATGTGATGTTGTCATAATTTATATGTTTGTTATAAGTGGCTGACGAGCAGACGAATCACAATAGCAAACGTCTGCCGCCGCCCATAAACAACTGCAATACCAGTGCAACAGCAAATGATACAAGGCAAAGTTAGAGTCTACTTACCAGGTTACCACAGAACAGGCAAGGCCCCGAGCCCTCCTGCTTGCAGACAACTCGCCCACACTGGAGACAGTTATTGATGAGCTCATGCTTGGCCGCTTGGCAATCGCAATGGTGGCGACCTGGAAATAAAAGTAAATTTAAGAACCATCTTTGGCTGTAAAATAATTGCCACCCACACCAATAACAACTCTTTTCCTGACTCTGTATACAGACAATCGGCGTGAAGAGACGCTTACCATGTGTTTCGCTAAGTGATTGAGACTACCAGAAGTCTAATTAGGGAGGAAAGGGTAAAGATTGGCAGTGCCTTATTTGTGACTACACTGGAGTTTCGAGTGCCTATTGTTAGAGTGGCAATTGTTTACAATCATGTGAACTATCTGCTTGTCTGTCAGCTGTGACATAAACTAAAACTGTTAAAATTCCTCTTAGATTATGTTTTTCATGTACAATGGACCAAAAGAGACCCTAAGTGTGGAAAATAGAGTCCACTTTACATTACTTCTATTATGTGGCAAATATTACAAAAACTAAACTTACCTTTGAGTAAAACTATTTGGGCGTTTTTCCCTTCCTGTGAGTACAGGTTCACAAACTTAGTTTTCTTCTTGCTATTTGTCGGCTCAGCCTCAATCTTTTCCGCAGGGGGGGGCTCCACACTCACAAATTCCTGCTGCTTCTGCTTGCCTTTGGATATTTTTTTCTTCTGTTGTTTGGGTAAGGAGTTAACTGAAATACAAATTAGTTGCTTTCATGAAAATAGTTTTAATAGCACCTTTGTATTTTGAAACCCCCAAAAGTGGTCCGTATCTGACCCTTATTTTAATAGGTACCCAATAAGACATACCATAATTAAGATAATGAACATGAAGGTTAAATTGTGTCTCTGAGTTAGGCAGTATGTGTAAGAAACCAAGTTTAATTTGGATTTAAAGTACAGCTAAAAAACTACCACCTTCAAATTTATTCATTAATATGGTATTTTCACCAGTAACATACAGATCAAATGGAAATAAAAATCAACAATAAACTTGTGAACAAAATTCTATCACAGTCGTGGTTTACTTTTATGTTAACATATTGTGCAATAATAGGAAACAAACCTTTAGAAGGGAATTTTCTCTTCATCAACTCTAGCACAAAGTTCTTATGTTGAGGATTATCGAAGTCCAGAAGCGTCTTCAAATACTCATTCATATCTGCTACATTTTCAATGGATAAGACATAACTGCAAATTACAAAAAACAAATGAAGTACATAAAGTTCGGAAAACTTCTTACAAGTAAAGTATATTGAAAGTAATACAAACCGTATTAAATCTTCTGGTACTTCAAAGTCTAGAATTCGAGACAACCCTTCTGTTAACCACTGCTCCATTTTGAAATTATTTAAGTCTTAAAATAATAAGATGAGGTCTTATAGGATAGGATCACAAAATTCACAAAAACACTGAAAAAACAACAGCTGATTTTGACATTTCTTACAAACGTAAACATTTTATTACGTCAAAACTAAAGTTCTGAAATTATGTAATTTTGTACTTCCATGTAAACAAACAAACAACATACTTTAAATGGAATAATTTTAATTGATTTCAAAATTTTATATGAAAATAATGACCGTAATTTAATAAGTAAAATAATTACTATATAAAAGAATTAATTTGACAACAATTCCGAACGTAGCGCGTCTCACAGAACAAAAACTGCTGCTGTCCACAAATGTCATTCTACCCTACTGTCATCTGTCATTGTCACCACTGTCAAAATTAAAAATCGAATTGAATTTTGTTTTCGATAAAAATTGGATTTGATCTGTCGCCATATAGGTAAGATCCTAAGCAAAATCGCTTACATTATCCTAGTCACTTGTTTTTATTATTTTCATTACGTAATAATTCTTAGCACTCCCAATCCAAACAAAAGCTACTGTAGTTTGATTGTTTACGTAATTTTATAACCTCTAACGCGTTTCTTTTTCAATTTAATGGTTTGTTTCCAGACTGAAAAATGTCCATCTCCCCGTTTCTCCGGAATCCAGTGACAGATATCACTGGTGGGATGGTTTCCCACCAGTTGCTAGGCAAATGTCAGAAGGAGGAGAGCCACTACATGGAGTGTCTGGAGGTGTATGGATTGGATAGGGGCCGTGACAAGTGTGCCCATCTTTTCGACGACTTCCATGAGTGCCAGACGATGACCAAGCAATTCAAGAGATTCATAGTTAGTAAACCTTTACCTTACACAAGCGGCTGCCCATAGGTTTACTAGGCAAATATTTAACATTGTAGTGTTGAAGAAAAGTTGAAGAAAATTTTGAATTTGCTAAGTATTAAGATCCATAGTTCTTGTAAATTGACTAACATAATCTTTTCTATTTATTATAGATGCAATTAAGATTTTGTTAAGTAATATAAGTGGTATGTTAGCATACTTTAGAGAGGCCCCGTATCAAAATTTGTGTAGATGCTCGAACAAAATTTACACTATTACAAGTGTTCCTAAAAATATTTTATTATTTCCAGGCTATGAGGACTGAGAGAGACAAGCAAATAGCAGAGGGAAAGCTGAAGGGAGACAACAAGTACCTTAGCCCAAAAATCGACAGCTACTAAATCCCTTTGTAGATCATTTATTTGTAAAATAGTTGGGTTTCAATATTTAAGTCAATAAAATAAACAATTAATAATGTACACTTTTAATTAGCATGATGTTCATATTTCTACTAACACCTAATATTAGGACAATGTTTAGATATCAATTTAAAGAAAAACAAATGCATAACTCTGTGTAAGTTTAATTTTAAAGAGGGTCTAATTACGAAAAATGCTGGCTGGAAAATAAAGATAATAAAATTGCATGAAGATAATAAAGGAGGTAAGAATTAAAAGTTTATTTTGTGAAAATGACATAATACCTGTCAATGTCTGTGCCAAGACAGATGTTGCATTATTTTAATAATTATCCATTTATAATTCAATCAAATCAAAAGAATTAGGTGCAAAATGACTCACAACATTTCACCATTCCTACGTAGTCCCGTAACAGATATCACCGGGGGCTTGGTATCTCATCAGCTGCTGGGTCGCTGTGCCCGACAGGAAATGGAAATGATGGACTGCATTGAAGCTTATGGGCTGGACCGAGGAATCCAAAAGTGCCAAAGTTTCATTGAAGATTTCAAGGAGTGCCACACTTTAACTAAACAGTTCAAGAGGTTTGCAGTAAGTACCCACTATGTACTATTACAGTGACTGAAGAAGTTCTAGACTCTATTATTGACGGTTTAATTGCCAATACCAGCTATCTAACATAGGTTTTTCATGGAAATAACTTTGTCAATAGCATTAAGGCCGATTTATGTTAGTTAATTTGTTATAGGTATAGCTGGTATAGGCAATTAACTGTTGTTATTATTATACTATTATTCAATTCAAGTAGTAAGTACATAATTGTTCAAAATGAATGCGAGAATTTAAAGAACCTGAGTTGAAAATATATCTTATGTATTTTGTGTGCTACAACTTTTTACTTCACAAAATTTTGAATCTGGGCAAGGATTGCACTTTCTTAATCTTATAAATAACTGCTCCGAATGATAGAAAATAACAGCAGCTTAGGAAGGACTAGAGCCTTCTGCCATTTGATAGCAATGCCTTACTAATCTCTTGTATGAAGTTGCATTCACGATATTGCCTTTTGTAATTTTATAGGCACCGATTCTCAGGAAAACAAAACATTTACTCTCTGTGATTAGCAAATAAGAAATGTTACTACGAAACTACTAATTTTATAAAGAAGTACCTAAATTCTATAGACAACGACAGGGTTAAGGATAAACCAAGAAGACGAAACAGTTGCGCGATGTTATCGACGCCATCTATTGGCACAAATTGGAACTAATACGTGAGGGCGGCCCACTAGTAAAATTATAAAATAAACACACACTGAATTAAATGGACTAAACGCGATTTCAACGGCTTATTTGTAGTACGAAGCCTATAACGAAACATAATTATTCATGTCCGAATCCTTATCTCCGCTCCTAACACACGCGCTATGCATATGCGGCTCTTGCTTTGATGCCACCGACGACATTCTTATTGGTTACGGGACGGTTTTATCATTTATGCAAACCCTCTCTACGTTCCTTCCGTTATTATACTTATTAACAATGGCTATAGTTTTGTACACAAGAACCAACTGTCATTCTGGATGAAATGCTACGTACCTACCTACTTTAACAGACTCTCCAATACGTTTTCTACATAAAAAGTTTAATAATCTCGAAAGTAACTTTTTGAAGGTTGGTTCTAGTTTACATAACCACGTCAAATTAAACGTTTCATGTAGAAAATGTCGATGGAATGCCACTCGATTTCTTGCAAAATGAGGCTTGATTCCCCTTTGAAAAACTATGCCCCATTTTTTTATGAGATAGGGGGCAGACGAACAGACGGATCACCAGATGGTATAAGCGATTACCGCCGCCCATGGACACCCGCAACACCAGAGGAGTCGCAAGTGCGTTGCCGACCTTTTAAGAAGGAATACGCTCGCTTTTATTTTGTTGTATAGATATAAGTAGGTATGAATAAATAAAGACATTGTCGCTTACAGGCGATGCGTATGGAGCGCGATCGACAGATAGAATGTGGAAAACTAACTGACGACAAGAAGTACGTAAGTCCAAAAATCGACAGTTACTAATTTATTGTGTTGTGAACTTATCTGTTCGTATCTTAATGCATTAAATGTAAATGCTAATCACAATTAAATTAATTATATTTCATTTGGTTTCTTTTTCTTATTAGTAATAGACCTTTATGTTTTAGTGCCGGGAATCAAACTCTAAACTTTATAAATTAAAAAATCAATGTCAAAAGGCTTTAGCGACATTTAAAATGTTTTGATAGAAATATTAAAGCAACTAAGTACCTGCTTAAAGCACCTACCTACTCTATTCATGTTTTTATTGAATAATATTCATTTGAGTAGTTGCTTTAACACTTAGTTGATCTATACGTTTACTTCTTGTTTTTCGGCGCCGAGTCACGGCCGGTCGGACGTTTTTTGCTCGGAATTTTGGCGCCAAACTATACTTACAATCAATCATTACTGCCACGGACCAATAAAGTATATTCAATTAAGTACATTGTAGCTTATTTGTCTGCGTAGTATGTTGAGTAGAAACGTGACTCGAAGCTGTCGATATTTACTTAATCTTGAATTTCGGATTTATTTATGAGAGGCCGAAATAGGTGAAAACGTAACGGAAACGTCGGGATTTGACGCTGTTCTACTTGACACGGTTACATTGTAAGCAAAGTATTCCTGGGTGTGAATTTAAACTAGACGCGATTTGTGTGAAGGGGCCCGATTGGAAATGGATAACAAAAATAGCCACTTTAGAATCTGTTTGTTACAAATCTGCAATAAAAAACAGGTTCATCTTTAAGATAGCCTGCGAGATCTAGCCGACTGTTTATGAGTAGGTACTGAGGAATGAGGCACAAAGGGCTGTTTGTTATATTTATTTTACGAAATCCTTGACCATTCTGCCATTGTTAATTACGATACCTAACTATCAAATATTGGTCCGTGAAAATGTTCAGTTTTGTTCCGTATATCAGGACTGCAATAGTCCCACGGTTCCCACTATATTATACTAGTAATTTTCATGTAACGTTGCATTTATATGTACGTGCAGTTTCAAAAAACATGAAGAAAAGATAATGATAAAACTAAAAATACTTATTTATAATGTAAGTAGGTACTACATTAGTTATCATGCAGACATTCACCGAAAATTGTTTTAAATTGTTGAATGAGATTTTTTAATTCGTCATAAATCGTAAAAAGCATTTTACCTTTATTAATCGACTCAAATAAAGATTTCATTTCATAAACAATACATACAAAATAATATCGACTCGAGTGTGATAGTGGGTACACTACATACATAGACCGGTTTTCAATATTATCAAAGATACCTACGAATAGGTTGGTAGGACATAAGTCAATTTATAACAAAATTCGAACCCATTGAGCAAAATATCACCTGTGCGACACATCGACAAAAAATCTGGCCAAATACCGCGCGACGCGCCACGCAGCTGGCAGGACGCGCCACATATCCTTGTTCAATTATAAATTGCAAATAATAACGCCATTAACCAGCCATTGAAGTTCGATGACCTGACGTGACGAAACACGACCGAAGGTTGTGTACGACATGCCAAGGTAAACGCCGATCGGTGCCCTCTGTTTAGAGCAAAAAAAAATACTAAAAAAGTCGCACATTACGGAACTACGGCGAGGTCCTCGACCTTAATGAGACTTTTGAACCAATAAATGGATCTTTTTTATCCAGGGTATCTACCCTGCCTACGTGCCGAGGCATAAAAAGGATCGTCGGCTTAAAGGACGAAGACCTCGGTCTGACTCTCGAACTCAAAAGAATTCGAATTAATGGGATGATCGTAAATTATCACCTACCTACTGGCGATAAAATTAAAAAACTGATACGATAATAAATAAATGGATCATTTGTTCAATTATATTTTGTATCAGCCCAGCACCATGTCTTATATAGATACCTCTTCATTATTCTGCATGAATGCATGAATGGACAGCTCGAACGGAGTGATACTACGGCCTCACAGAAGACTGGTGTGAAGCAGCACCTGCGCAGTGTTTCGACGAGTGAGTCAGGGGGAGATGGGGTTAAAGGTTGGCTTCGCACTTGTGATTCCACTGGTGTTCAGGTGACTATGGGCGGCGGCAATCGCTTACCATCAGGTGGTCCGTCTGCTCGTCTGGCAACTACCTATCACAAAAAAAAATATCACCTAGAAATAACCCAACCACGCAATAAGTTTTCAACTGTATAATTTTGACATATTTATTAGGTTTACCTTTTGATACAGATACTTCCTATTCGTTTTCCGCATTCCTTTCTCAAGAAGGATAATATTCAAATATTTAGTCGTGATAGATAAATTAAATTGCATTGCCTAATTGTAATTTAACGAGGAATTTAATAGTTCGCCGAAAATAGGTACAGATCAGATATGTAGTACAGATAGGTATCCACATGTAGGTCACAACAACAATGTCTTAAATGATCTCTTTTGTTGGGAAGTGGGGCTGCCCCTGCCTAATGGACGGTCCTATTCTAAGATTTAACTACATGTTGATTAAAATATGATCAGTTCCAAATACTTCGGGGGGTTGAGGAGGATAAGAGGGCTCGAGGGTGAAAAAATAGTGTTCCGCCCTGGGCGGCCGATATATTTTTTATGAATAAATTCAGATCGCAAGATTCGCAGAACAACACACACTTTGTCCATCCACCAATGGTTTTGTAATATGGAAATCGGGAACAATGAAGATACCACAAGCACCCAAACTCAACACAAATATCTGTTTCATCAACAAACATTTGAGTTGGTACGAGAATCGAACACGCTGACCCTTGCGTCTCAACCGGCGCTCTGCCCACTGCGCTTATCGATTCGTCAACCAGCCATCATATAAAATTACCACTGGCAATTATTGGTGAAAGTTTGAGTAAGGAAATACTTATACAGAGTTACATAAGTATATTTGTGTAGATATGAAATGCCAAATGGTGACAAAAATCGGGCTCGATTTTTTGGAGTTATTTAAACTGAAAGATCTTTACAGAGTATTGTTTAGGTAAAAACAAAGGCCAGACGGAACGAATTTTCAGTGCTTCTCAGGGATAAGCATTAATCATGTATGCTCTGAAGCCGCCCATTTGACTGCTAATCGAGTATTGCTCGAATACTCCATTCTAGGCACCCATGGGTAGGTAAATATCCTTTAAGTATATATTTTTATTTAGGTACATTTTGCCAGTACCACAGAATACAGCGCCATAGCTTTTCAAGCAATGGCATTATGCTGAGTGGTAGCCTTTTTAGTAGCATAAATTATATTTTTGTTGATTGTTAGGAACGTGTAGAGAAACATTGATCAACTTATGGTAACACGGCTACTTTTAGTAAAAAAAAAATATTTTTTTGTTTCCAGATGTTGCTCTGTAACACTTGGAAACGTTGATCATCAGTACAGTAACAGCGATGTAGGTACCTACGGCACAATACTGATTCGAACTTAACATCAATAGTTTTTTCAACTGGCCTTACAATCTCAACAATCTATGATAGTTAATTCTAGTATAAAATTTCCATTTTGCATTTTCAGACTATGTAAATTAAAACAAGTAGAGATCAATTAAAATACAAAACAACAATTGAGAGATTGAAAAAATGCGAGCCAGTTAACCACGGGCGAAGCGGTCGAGGCATTATAATTTCAAAACGATCTGTTTTTTGTGAGCGTGTGTCGCGCGCCGGCGCGCCGGGCATCCTTCAGTCGTTACAGAGCGATACCTAACACATCCATCATAATAATGATGGCCATCCCCAATGTTTAAGTCAGCCTACATTAAATTGTGCTGAAAACATTGAAACTACTAACTTTGAGAGCTGTTAAGCACAGTGGGAGAACCACGCTTCGGCATGAATAGGATCGCTGGACCAGTGATACCTCACATACACAGTGTGTACCTCCGCTGTGTTTCGCCTCCGGTAGGCCCAATCCGAAGGATTGGATTGACAGCGCAATTTGTGATTCCACTGGTGTTTCGGATGTCCATGGGCGGCAGCAATCGCTTGTCATCCGATGATATGTCTGCTCATTTGCCATTTAAATAATAAACTACTCATATCAGCTCATAAACTGCAAGGCTAACGACTCCATCATAGAAGTCGAGTTATCACTACTATGATGGGTTTAGGTTTAATCGCCACGCTTGCTATGCATCGTTTGCTTATCACAAACACAAAAAATAACATGCTATCGATTTCTACACAGAACAATAAATAGCTCAGTGGATAAAAACGCGCTACGAGAGGTCGTGGTTCGATTCTGAACCTGTGGGAAGTGGGAGAGCCTGTGTTAACTGTGGGAGAGCCACGCATCGGCATGAATGGTCCGGCTCGACCGGAGTGATACCACTGCCTCACAGAAAACCGGCGTCAAGCAGCCCCTCTGCTGTGTTTCGCCGAGTGCGTGAGGGTACCGGAGGCTCACCCGGGGGGGAAGGGGATAAAAGGTTGGTAACGCACTTGTAACTCCACTGGTGTTGCAAGTGTCCATTAGTGGCGGCAATTGCTTACCATTAGGTGATCCGGCTGCTCGTCTGCTACCTATCACAAAAAAAAAAAGAACCACATCTGGATTTTGCGTATTTCTACCGTTAGCTCGGCAGTTTGCAATCATCGTGAGGAAACATGCACGTTACGGATACCTAGTTTCTGAAACTTGCAGCCATGATTCAGTTTGTCTGATTCACACGCCTTGTTACCACGCTTGTTTCGAGTTGTACCTACTACCATCCTATATTATTAAATAGACTGAGTATGAGAATCACTTAAATGCCATCCAATATCACAAAATAAAAATGACAAAACAAAGGTCATTCACTGGCTTTCGCTATTTTTATTTAAAAAACTGGCCAAGTGCATGTCGGGACGCCTTGCATTTTAAAGCATATTTTTACAACCGAATTCCTTACATCGTAAAGTTCACAGTTTTCCCAAACACATACCCTCTCCTTTGACCCTAATGTTAGTCATGTTTTAAAAATCATGCTGTCACTTTTACAAAAGTGGCAAACAAAAGTCATAGCATTAGTTTTAAACTAAGACTTAAGTAGGTACTGAAGACCGTTTGTAATACAGAGTGTATCTGTGAACATTTACATCCTTACCACTATCCCGAACAACATTTAAGACTTTTGGGAATTCGGCGAATTTTTTTTCTTCTCCCCATACATAATGAACAAGTCACGTGACCGACTTTGTATGAAAAGCTGAAATGCGAAAGATAAAAATATACCTAAAGGTTTCTTGTGTCCTCCGGTACCCTGAAAATGTCGCGTTTTTGCACGTATCCGTTACTATTATTCCACAAACAGGTAGGCACCAACTTCTGTCCAAAATGCCCTCGTACTCACGCTAAGAATGTGTGACATTAAACTTTTTGTCTTTTTGTATAACGCAATAATATTAACCTTTTACATTTCGAAAAATTGCATACATGACCTTTTGTAAAAACAGCAGATCGTCTGTGACCGTGTCTAACATTTAAAACTGGTGCATACGATATCAATTTATTTACCCATTCAGTTCTGACATTATTAAAATGTCCAAGATGTTACGCGTATCGTTTGTATTATTATTCTAACTTTGTAAGTATGGTGCTTAAAAACAACAACATATCAGGTATTTTCTTATTTTTCGCTAGTGAAATGCAAACGCAATACTTATCATGTTTTACGGATATAAAATTAAGTAGGTATTCTTAATGAAATGGGAGAAAACGATTTGTTTTGTGATTGCGCAGGGGGCATACCCCCTAATCTCCTGCTTACAGCTCATCTCCTGGATTAGTGGAATATCTCCACTGATCCAGGAGATGAGCCGTAATCTTTGAGTACAAGGACTATCTTATGCATAACCAGCCTTCGAGGGTATGTGGGGCTCTCCTCTGCCGGGGACTTCTAAGAAACGGGTTGAGAGTGAGACATACCCACTAAACACCCTGCGGTTCTGTCTCATTGCTCATATTGGGGAAATGTCATGGCGATACAGCCGAAACCTCCCTCCATGACATTCCCCGGGCGGATGCCCGCCTATTCGACGGGATAGGCGGTTCCTCCCCCGACGGGCCGGGAGAGGGAGTAAAGAAGTAAAGTTTGTTGTTATTATAGAGGTAGGTACTTACTTTTTTTATGATATAGGTGGCAGACGAGCCGACGGATCACCTGCTAGTAAGCGATTAACGCCGCCCATGGACATCTGCAACACCAGTGGTGTCACAAGTGCGTTGCTTACCTTTTAACCCCCCTTTCCCTGGATTGGCACCCTCACTCACGCAGCGAAACAGCGCATGCACTGCTACACGCTTACAAATTAATGATCGCAAGTTTTTACAAATTAATGATCTTTATCTTTATCTAACTACTATAGTACCTACAGATTCAGATGAATAAAATTCGATAGAAGTATTCCCTACAGCACAGATTAGCTTAGGAATGTCGTTTAACAAGCAGCGCTAATATTATCAGCACCTGTCTATCGTCCGGAAGTCAGTCTGCGCGAGCGCCGAACCGAGGTCCCCTTCACACCTGGCGAGGCGCAGGGTCACATTGCGAGTCTCGCCGTCTGCTTACTTAGATAGAAATAGTAATGAATTCTCCAAAATTAATGAGAACTGCAAAACATCGTAGAGTTGCATGGGATTTTAAGGTGCACTATACATGGACACCCAGACCAGTGGGTGGTCTGGGTTACGGTTGCCAGGCCTTAGAAATGAAAAGCAGGACAGTGAAAATAGTTTAGCGTCTACAAATTCTTGAAAACGGAATTTTGAGAAACTAACGGGGCCATCAATTAATATTACGACTTTATTGACACATTCAGTTAGATATAAGATATCATTATCAATTTATAGTTTTACTATTCCATTGCAGTCCTGTGTGAAAACCAATACATATTAAAGTAAAGTTCAAACAAAATCCTGAGACTTCGTCATATTTAATACCCTGCGCATGTCAGGATTAAGTACTTTAATCGCAAATTACTCGTTTACACGGAACTAATTTTTTTATCGTCTCGAGCGTATTCAGATTAGCGCTTAGCACTGGGGGTGTAAAATTAGTTACTATGGGTAGGTATAACTATCACGGAATTAATGATCGGGTGCAAGCTGACCTAAAAGGCTTGACTATTTCCATCTTTGCCCGGACGCATGGCAACAGTGGCAACCCTAGATAGGGGCGCCCACCGGACTAAAAGTCAACAGAAAGAATTGGAAAGATGCTTTCCTAGGAACAAGTGAATGACTCTCAGTCATTGTTAACAACTCGTATCAACAAGTTCACTGCCGCCAGCCCTTCAGCGCGATGAGCAGGAATAAGGTACTTAATGCTGTGCTGAATGCAGCATATTTGAACATTTACAATTTAAATGGCGTTTTTGGTGCTAGTAGACCCCTTAATAAGGCAGCCCTGCCCCCAACGACGCCGCAGGTACGGCTGACCTCGCATCAACAAGTTCACTGTCGCCAGCCCTTCAGCACGACGCCAGGCATATGGTAATGTGGTATACTGGGTGCAGCATATTTTGAACATTTTACAATTTAAATGGTGTTTTTCGACAATCGAGAGCAATTTGTTAAACAAACGGCAAGGGTGAATATTGTGTGCTAGCCTACCATGATATCTACATTGTTTTTTATTACTTCATGCATGAAGTGGACGCTAAAAAATAAAATTACGTAACCATTAGATAGGATACCTAGATAAGAATATCTTGTTGTTGAGAGTTGTTACACAACACAAAAATCTTAAAAAATATGTAAACTTACGTATTTAGGCTGTCTTATCGCTGGGAGCGATCTTTAGCACGCAACCTTCAGAACATTTTAGAAGTGGGGAAGATGGTGCAATCCTACTGGTAATCTAGTAAAATAAAGTAAAAAATAGGCAAGTAGGTACTCGTATGTACATACTTACCTAGTTGTTAAACTATAAATTATACTCTATCAATAAAATCGTGAAATTTATTCTTGATGAACTATAACGAAGCCCCATAGTATATAACCAATGGGGCCACCATAATCTATGACGTCAGCGGCAGTCATCAATTAATTTCATGACTTTCTTCATGCATTATTCCACTTTTAACTTTTTTATTATGGCAGACAGTGAAAGTGTACCTAAGTTTCAATCGCTACTTTTTTTGGAAACTAGGTAAGTTTTTAGTAGACGGATTGCACAGCCACGTGGTAGGGCCTAATTAGCATTCTCGCCCGTGCCACCGGACCGAATTCTACAAATGTGACGCGTTAACTGCAAATTATTGCGAGGTGATTCATATCGGCGATTCGTTTTCGCAGACGGATAAATTAGCCCAACAAATCTATATCTATACTATTTATAAAGAGGTAAATTCGGGAGACATCCTTAAAGTTATACTGCATACCGAAAAGGCGAAACACTAGCGTGATGCAATCAACGCCCAGCGCCATCAATTGGTATAGATCGGAACTAATGTCCCGAAACAATGTGAGGGAGGCCACTATTGTCTGAATACAGAGGGATTTGAGGAAGATAAGAAGATTAGAAGATATTTTTTGAATTCAATGAGGTACAGACAGCCGCACATCAGGTTACTACAATCTGTCAAATTTCTTCAATCGAACCTTACCTTATGTCAAACGTGTTTGGTTCAATATCAACTGAGGAAATTTGACAGATTGTAGTAACCTGATGTGCGGCTGTCCGTACATGCAAGTTTTTTTTTTAAAGGTCTACCTTTTGACCTATGTACTCAACCTAAGTCCAAAGCAGAGAAAGACTTTGCACCTACCTCTACACAACACCGATTTTTAGCGCTTTATGGTTCTACGAATAGGTATAGGTACTTTTTAAGATAAGTAGTATCCAAAGATGTTCACGTGAAAAAAATCTCGATAATGTTAAAACTGTATTTATTATTATTTCATTAATTTAATTAACTGTGCACAAAAAACAACCTTATCACGAAAAATTATCTTATTGCATCAGCCATGTTTACTTATCACGAACCGTCTTCACGTAATTTTGCTATTATGGTGAATTTCAACAGGGTCATAATAATCATAATAATCTTCAATTTCCGTGGTTTTTTTATCTTACAGTTGTTTCCAAAAAACTAATCGCGTTTATGAAAGTTTTTGACCATGTTAATATTCTAAAATAATGCTAAAGCTGGATGCGAGTAGCCGAAGATAAATCAAAACATTTGGATAGGCCTATGTCCAACAGTGGATTGCAACATGCTGATGATGCTATTCTTGCTGAATATGATGTAGATAACTAACGAAACGAAACGAAATAAACAGGATTAAAAATTTCGAGTCACAGCGATAAAACATGCTTGCACAGCAATACAACAAGCGTCCATGGCAATAAATGAATGTGTAATAAGTAATACAAATAGGTATTGACAGTCATACCATGGTATACCTTCCTAAAAGGCCGGCAACGCATCCGCACTCCTTCTGGTGTAGCTAATGTCCATGGGCGGCGGTGATCACTTACCATCAGGTGACCCGCTTGCTCGTTTGCCCTCCTATAATACCTATAAAAAAAATACCATGGTAATGACACCAACATTAACCGTGAGAGACTCTAGCTAGGTACTTACAATAATATTTGATCGCATATAGGGAACCCTCACTATTAAATTGCCTGATTTTCGTAATCATGATGAAACATTGATCAACAGGTGTAAAGGAGCGATGACCAGTCGACGACCAGTAGGTATCTATGGTGTTTCCTCGAATAAGGTTCAATAATAGTCAGTAGGTAAATAGGGTTCAGAACAATTCGTCAAATAAGTCCTGAAAATAATTTGCTCCAATGTCGCTTAAATGTCAAAGTAGTACCTACGAGGTATCCATATGGCATAACATGGGGCTAGGTCACGCAAGGTCCTCTTACTTATCATAATTTGTTTAGTTTTCTCAAATATGCTTGCGATGCAAATGAAAAAGAGGTAAGTAAGTCAAAATATTATGTTTTATCCTTTGATTATATCTATAATCAAAGGTTTTATCAAGGTAGTTTCAATCCATCTTTTTATGCTGGCCTCGTGCTGATGCTTAATAAATATCTAACTACTCCCTCTCAGGTGTATTTTGATAAATTATACACAACTACATAAATATTGTAAGAGATGTGGCGCTAATATTAAAAAAAGAGAAAATTGAAAATATAAAAACCGATATATTTTTTATTAGGTAATTAAGAAATTTTGCCTGCTTCATATAGATAAGTATTATTTTCATTTCTCAGCATTTCAAATTGCGCGTATAAAGAGCTCATTGTTGTGTATTTCCAGTATTGCTCTGGTATGGATGCCTCGAAACTGGACATTGTGCAAAAATATTTGGCCCCTTCATTGATGCATTTTCCGAGACAAACTGAACATGGAAGTGAGCCGTCATAAAGCTCGGTGGCGCTTCGCGGCGCCCCAGTTTTGGTCGAGCGGCACGCGCGGTGACCACGGCTGACGCTCACCCAGCGACCATACGCGCGGAAATCGATTTTCCCGGGCGAAGAAAATTTTGAAATTAGAACTTTTTGATTTTAGAGCATCTTTAGTTTCGAATTCGAATAATTTTTAATTAATTAAAAAAAAATCAGACATTATATTCTTTTTTCAAAAATTTAAAAACAGAAACTGCTAGTTGAAGGAACTCTTTTCTGGAGACATTAAAAAAAACTACCCACTCTCTAATAAAAACAAAAAAGTAAAAGTGCGTAAATGTGGAGCAGTGCAGATAAGTTAAAATCAAACGTTTATTTTAATAAATAACAATGACTTTTAAATATCGTAAGGTTTTGTACATTATTTTGTTGACATATTTATTAAGTTTTTTGATACAAGTGCGCGCCGCGACTCTGCGACTGAGTGCCGACGACTTAAGTATATCACAGGAAAAATTAGACGCAGAAGAAATTCTCGTAAAGTCGCTGGCTACGGATATTTGCTTCGAGTTGGAATTTTACGATACGAAGGAATCTTACAATAATAAGAATAAGGTAATAATAGTTAACTTGTATTAATCTAGGTAGGCTGAAAAAGATAAACTTATTCATTTAACGTCGTAAGACCCAAAAGCCTTTTAAAAGGCATAAAACAATTGATTTTCCATTGTGTCTGCTATCTGGGCCTTACGACGATAATGCGGATCAATTTATAAATTAAATATTTATGTATTACCTACTTACCTACTATACTATTATTTTTAAAGTAAGTAGTTGGCAATTTTTAGCAATCCAGCCCAGGTTCATAGATGAGGTTCGGTCACTTGGTAGGTTCAAACTCAAGGTATTTATTGTTTTGACAATTGTGGTAAATAAGGTAATATTCATGACCTTATTTTACATTTCTAGCCCTTTAGTCGATATGTTTTAACTCTTACCTAGGTATTTGGGCAGGTTGGGATACCTGAATGCGATAAAATATTATTTAATGAAAGAAAATATCTCCGGTTTTAGGTGATGTCAAAATCTAAAACTATTATACTGACATTGCCCGCAACTTCTGCGCGATTCAGTCCTATTTAGATAGAAATAGACAGACAGACAGTGCACAGCTTTAGGATTCATAAGTGGCGAATTGTTATGAGGCCTTGAACCTAAGTTCCCAAATAAGTCCCAAATAAATAGGTTTTGGAACTGGTTCAAGTCCAAATTCGGAGATTAAGTAAATGCGTCCGCTTCCCGGGTCATGCAGTGCGGCTACTTATCGTCTGTTCTCAGTGATTCATTTTTAATAATCACTTCTAAGTAAATACATACTTCGACACATCAAAACAACGTATTACGAGCCAAATTTCATAGAACTGTTTTTTTTTTCTAACTCGTAAATTTAAATACATTTTCCAAAGGTTACATACATTTCGGAGAGTGTGCGAAGGCTACATTTCGCACACTCTTTCGCAAATTAGGTAACCAGAAGAAAACCGAAAAACACGCTACCTTTTCAAAAGTTAAAACCGCCATGCAATTTTCGACTTAGGCGGTGTTGTTAGATAAACGACGATTTGTACCTACTTCAGGTATAGACAGGCAGGCAGGCACTAATAAATATAAATACAATTTAAGGGAAATCTTTACGTAGGTTGGAGAAATGTTTATCCTCCAAATAAATAAGCAAAGCGTAATTTTAATATTAGTCACCACATATATTATGAAAGAAAACCAAACTATTATGCAATGAATGGCCAAAGATCTCGATAAAGACATGAACACATTTTGACTAAGAAAATAAAGGCCTCAGAACGCACAGACGCGATCCCAACAAACCTCAAAAAACGTAGACACTTGACTTCACCTGGTTAAAGAATGACCTACTAGACAGCTAAGGACACATACACTTCTTTTTAGTTGTTGACGTTGGGGAATGCCGCTGACCCAACAGTCTTGCGACTCCTTATGCATAACTACCTTCTTAAGCGGGACAGGCGGGTTATGTCGGGCTCGCATACCGACTAAACCCCAGCGACGCTCCCTCATCGCCAGAGTGGGGATGGGGAGGAGACATGAGTACGGGTTGAAGAACCTTACTTCACAAAGACAGAGAATGCCCTAGTATCAGACTGCTGCATTTTATTTGTGTCTGTTGGTGCGAGATCCACCCGCGGCGGTTACGTGTCGTCGGCGCAAAGGTCCGGTCGATGACAGGGTGATGAATATTTTTAATCATAATAATTTCCAGGAATAGTACTTTTAAACAGGCATACGACGTAGTTAGGGTTGCCCCTGATAGGTCCGAATAAAGCCAGACATAGACTTTTTAGAAGCGTGCCCCGTCGTAGCGGGCCGTCCAAACCCTAAGGGAGAAGAGGTGTCCGAAGAAATATCACCATGGGGAAGGGAGGGTTAAAGGATATTTATTTTCAAAGCTCAAATAGTCTCAATAGTAATCTTGCATTTTTCTCCAGAATTTTATGATTACGTGATCTTAGAAGAGGGGTAGGGGTGGTCCAAAGAGTTGCATCTGGTCCAAATCCATCACGTCCCTAATTATAGGCAGCCCCCTAATTACATTACGTCCGACTTTAGGCTTTTCAAATTTGAACATTTTGTTACGCATTTACAAGGTACCGATGTGCTGCCTTTAATTTCACGGGCATCAGTAGAGTAGCTTGATTGATGCAAACATAATTTAAAAATTGAAGGATTGGAAGGTCCGACTTTCTGAATAAGACCTAGCAACCCTAGATACAGTTATTCTCGGAGAATTTTATCAGAGCACAATAATACATTGTCACCTGTTTATCACATCCGCCACCCACAGGTTCAATACACGACTTGTTAGAGCATGGTTTACCGTTCACTGTATGAAAGTAATCCGAAAATTGCCTCTCGTCGAAGAGTGTGTAATAAAATACTCTAGATTACAATGTTATAGTATTTTACGTAGCTGGTTACGCCGCAAGTACGTCATTATAACGTATCTCGTATCGTCATTAAAATCTCCAAATCTTTGTTATATTTTGTTTTGGACATGTTGTGTCCGCCATTCGAAGTAAAAACTTGAATTAAATAAGCCTCAGTATTCATTAGGCCAATATCTTGAACAAATCGGAAAAATCAAAATTACCAGACGAAACACAAACGGCATCTCTTGAATTAGCACCTCTGAATAAGTAAGTTACTCAGTAAGTGAAACACATGTCGTGATGAGACGGCTCTCAGACTAACTATATACGTCCTATTACGATAAAGCGCAAGTTACTGATATTGCCGGATTGATAATGTCCAGTCCACCATAATATAAAAATCAATCTCAAAAAAGTAGGTCCAACTTACACATAAGGAAACTAACATAGTAAAGGACAAAAAGATACCGTAGAGAATTCACGAGCCTCAGAAATGACAAATACGAGGAAAGGAGAAGAAAGAAAGACTTTCGACGTACTGTTAAGTGCCTTTTCAAAGTATTTATAGGAATGTGTGAATTCTTATTGTGGGTCATAACACTTATTTCAGTTCATGTTGACAAACACCCGATGTGCACATGATTCAATCGGCGCGTGGGGTCGCCCTGCCTCCTCTCTGTAAACAACAGTTCACTTACGTACGAGGATGGCTCTTAGTTCCAATTATACCAAATTAGACTCTAGGCTTCTATATTTAGATGCTAACTTCCGATTTACGTTTTCTCTTAAAATAGATTTTGCAACGTAAGATTTGCAATCGATCAATAGTTCTAGGAGAGACTTGGCTCAACAGAAGGACCAGCGAACTTAGGAGTTCACTGAGTGGGACAATATATCTAACATAGTTATGTAATAAGTAAGTAAATTTCGTTGTTTCAGGCCTCGTCTTTTACACTTCCAAAGTGTGAAGAAAACTTTCTTAGTAAGTATTTTGCAAAATTTACCTATACTTTTTTTATCTCTTAGTTGAGTATTAACTAATTAATTTATTTTGATGACTTGTGTTCTATTTATTTTGAATGATATCAAAACATGGAATTGATTAAGTTTCTGCAGTTCAACCTCAGGCAGTACCTTTAATAGTGCTTAAGCTACTTAGTACGGACACAGAAGACTATCCTCTGTGGTACGGAGGTCAATGATGTTCATGTTGCGTTGTTTGATTGTTTTTAATAAGTTTTGTTTTATTTTGTCAAGGTTCTGGAAAAAATACCGAAGGGCCAAAGGTGCATTTAAAGTGCCAGTACCAGTCAAATGTATTGTACAAGATAGAGCCCGACCAGGACCCCGACGCTATGACACTGGTGGTGCTCACTCCACACAACATCACGCTAACTTTTGTAAGTACGCCCTTTGGTCCCGTGTTGTCACCTCATTGTGCCTAGACTTGCCGGGGAAACGTCACAGAGCTTAGTGGGTATTCCCTGGGAGCACCCCAGGGGAGAGCCCCACACTACCCGGCCAGGCATGCATAAGGAGGCGCCGACTGCCGGCACCGACTACCGACGCCGACTACTGACGCCGACGTCACCTCATCCTGAGCAGGCGGCATTCTCTCAAACTAAATATGTTGCATGCCATACTTAAATTTACCTTTTTTTACCAATAGATATCACTTGAGTTTATAGTACTTAAGTTTTCATAAAAAGTAATTATAAGCTTCGTCAATAGCAACGTTTATAAGTAGTTAAACTTGCTAAGCAACAACAGTTTGCCGCCCGCATTTTGAAATGGTTTCCCCCTGGTTTTTCCGTCTGTTTTGAAATACTTTCGCAATAACTTTCCCCATAACTTCCTACCTACACCGATAGCTCTAACATATTTTACTCAAACCTACTTGCTGTGACGTACTGTATACAAATCCAATCGTTTAAAGTATCAGAATTTCAAAGAGACATAATAAATCTGTTTACAATGATAGTACCTAACTGTAGCCGCTCAAGGGACGCACTTGGTGACTAAGTCCTTACATTTCCAGCTGCCTTACGACCTTGTGGAGAAAACTAGGAACGGATCAAGCAGCTTACAGTTCCAAGTTCCCGGTCACTATACAACTTGGACAACCTTGCTGTCCAAGGACGGGAGCCACTCGCCTTGGCGGCGGGGGCCGGACTTGCGACCATGGAATATGACCGGGGAAGTAAGGCAGAGGAACTATGATGTAAGGATTAAGCTGGACCATGGTGTTGTAGGTCGAAGTTCGGCTGTCAACGCTTTCTTCACTTGGAAGTCTTTTGATGGTGAGTTGAAATAAACTTGCACACATCTTAATATTAACCTGCTGTACACTGCCTTACCCCACTACCATTACGCAGTTTCATTCCTTAACGAACGGGTTGTCTCGAAGAAATAGAGACAAACGATAAGACTAGCTACCTCATCGTAGCTACTCTGTACCATACATGTGTAGATATTTTGTTTCTATGCAATAAAGTATATATTTCCGAAGACGAAAAGACTGCCATTCATATTTGAAAAACCTTGCAGGTTTGACTTACTATTGCCAACCCCAACTAAACAAACTTTCCATTTCAGATGAAGACATTTGCTTCGATTTCGTACATCAATGTGACGGAAATATTACAACAAACATCAAAATAAGTGTAAGTTAAAATATATCTTGCATCGCATCGCGTACAGACAGCCACACATCGGGTTACCACAACCTGTCAAATTTCCTCAATCAATATTAGACTCAATTAGTTTGACAGTAAGATGAGAGTCGATAAAAGAAATTTGACAGTTTTCCCAAAGAAATTCCCAGAAGCTAGATACAATTTGGGTGTCTTCAAGTCGAGAGTGAATAGGCTTCTTCTGGGAAAGCACGCTACATCTTAGACCTCATTGTCACTCTCCATCAGGTGAGATGAGGTCAAGTGCTAACCCATTTAACATAAAAAAAAAGTTTTGAATACTTTGATGTACATACGTATATTTTCCAGGTGTTATTTTTTTAATGTCTTTTCAGTCTAACGAGCGTCACCGCGGCCACAGCAGGGACGTATCTGCGCTGCCTTTGGGAGCATCATGCGAACTTCTCCTCACCGGGAAATATGGCCTCACGAGGTTCAAGTATCGCACACCAGATTGCAATGAGTTGAACGCGTGCATCGGTACGTTTGATATCAAGTACTCGTAGTATAAGCACTGAGTGTCATCTTTGTTTGGATGTGACAGGTATATCTCGTAATATACGAACTATTAATGAATGACTATCATGTCAGACGTTTGCGCCGGATTATTTATGTTTTATCTATACGAATACGAATCTTATAGACAAATCAAAATACGACGCCTAGCGCCATCTATTGCTACAGAGTGTAACTAATATTCCGCAACGAAGTGAGGATCGGGCCCTAGTTTTTATTACAAAACTTGATCTTTGAGTCGGATACATGAATTCATTAAAATCTATTATTTCGTTTCCTCCGAATAACAAAGTCCAATCTACATATTAAACACTAGCTTCTGCAAGCGGCTTCACTTGCGCCCGTGGGGGGCGCCCTGAAATGGGAGGGGGAAAAAGTAGCCTATGTTACTCTCCATCCCTTCAACTATCTCCACTTAAAAATCACGTCAATTCGTCGCTCCGTTTTGCCGTGAAAGAAAGACAAACATACAGACAGACACACTTTCCCATTTATAATATTAGTATGGACTAGTGGCCTGCCCTCACTTAATGAATGTGAATAAATTTGGTCTGGCAGAATACGAAATGGCTCAAAACATCTCGATGGAGGCAGTGCCGGGGGCGGCCGGCTGGGACGTGCTCGTCAGATGGGCGCTGCACCACGAGCCTCTGTCCTATAACGTCACTCTTCATTACTGAGAACGTCACAAGGAGCGTGGAGCTGCCAGGGGTAAGTACAACAAAGTTCACGTAAGTTCTATGTATGTTTTGTTAGGGCGGTTCCCGCAAAGGTATATCTTGTTCTGGCTATTGGACGATTTGTGAATTACTTACCTACCTACATTTGTTAATTTCTCATGTAAGTGACTGTAAAGTTTTTAATGGGAAATAAATATTCTTTAAACCTAAGTAGATAGATAGATAGATATTTATTACACAGAATCAGACAGAATATATGATTGTATGATACAACAAGTTTGAAAAAGTGATTCCAACAGCACTTTCATTAGTAGTACAGTCAGCCACACATCAGGTTACCACAACCTGTCAAATTTCCGATTTCCGATACGCTACTGATTAGACTTACCTAATTCTGCTTTAACGTCGTACGACCCAAAAGCACAAAATACATATTGACACAGAAGGCTGACTTCTCACTAAGAGCTAAAAATATGTCATGTACTCACGCATGATATGCGCACTAACGGGCAAAACGCCTTTTCGACCACATTAATCCTAACTTATGTCAAACTGTCGAGGTCTATGGTAGAGGCCGCGCGCTTATGTAGGTACTCATGCCGGGCAACAACCCTAGCATATGTCAACGAAGTCTTCTAAATTCAAAATCAGGTCAAAGTCTAACTTCTGTGTGTAATTATTTTGTGCTAAAAGCCTCATACGAGGCAAAAACAATTGATTTTCTATTGTGACTGCTGTCTGGGCCTTACGACGTTAAGTAAAAGAAATGATGTATGTAAGCTTGTTTTTTTCCTAGAACGTGACGGAGGCGATATTTGCGGACGTGGATGACAGTGGTATCTACATCGTGGCGATCGGATCCGTGCTGACGGACAGGACCGTTTGGACCAGCAACAGAGCCCTGTTTCCTGGTAAATATAGTTATACTTTATCGGCTGTTTCATTGAAATTCTTAGAATTGACATTTGTACAAATAGAAGATCAAGAACTGGTGTAATTGAGAGAAAATAGACGCTAGCTTTTCATTCTCCATTGGTCGCTGAATGTTTAGAACTGAATAATTATAAAGTACCTATTCAAAACCGAGAAATAAAATGAAAGCATAATGTATGTATATAACCGGCCTAAACGCGACGAAAATTTAACAAGTACACTTTAGTACGCCTCAACCAGTCAAATAACAACCATCAAATGGCAGATATAAAAATGGGCAGACTAAAAAAAAATGCTGGAAAGCGGAGTTAGTCTCCACTTATTATCCACACGGCCGTTTTAACGGGGTCGAAATGTCAAGCAGTAAGTAAGTAGGGTAGGTATTATACATACTTCTTAATTTTCGGAGTTATGTTAAAATATTACTGAAAAGGGGATGGATGATTCGACAACGAATGACAGGGACGTATGGAAGAAGAATACATGTTGCGTCCGACCCCATAAACATGGAAACAGGGCAGGACGACGATGATAGTTAAGATGTAACGCGAAGAAGTAATTGAATATTAGGGTATGGTCTCAGCGGAGAGCTTGCGGTGGGGCGCCCTGGGCGCGGCGCTGGGCGGCGCGTGGGGCGCGCTGGGCTGCGCGAGCGTGCTGCTGGCTGTCCTCGTGTTCCTGTGGCGCCGGCGCCGCCGCACCAAGACCAGCCACGTCTACTGCCCGGTAAGCTGATGATAGTAGCTCGTAGGTAGAGCTAAGTGTTAATGTATGCTTGTAACCCTCGTTGGACATGTGAAACAACCGTGCGTGAGCGGCTGGGATGGGGCTGGTACTGCTATGTATCTACCTAAGATATGCCTATCCTATGAATCTAGTAAGTCTTGTAAACTTACCTATAGTTTGTAGAAAATTGCTTGCATCTGAAGTTTCTTCTCTCAGTTGCTTCTTTCTTCTTTTATCTTCATCATAGTCCGTTTAGGTCACCTGAAATTGAAAAGTATATTAATATTGTGATTTGTGAAAATAAATGTAGACGAGAACAGCTAACATCAAGTATTGTGACTCTTAGTGAAGTAAGCACATTCACCCTCCATAAAAAGTTAAGACGTAGTCTAAATGAGAAATTCTTTTTATTATATCTAGAAGGAATAAGAAATCTTACCTAGTTCTTCTAGACATGAAGACTATACCATCCCAGAGCTTTTTTTTTATTAGACTATAGGCCAACGCTTGACCACAATCGCACCTGATGGAAAGTGACAATGAGGTCTAGGATGACACGCGTTTGCCTAGAAGATGCCTGTTCACTCTTGCCTTAAAGATAGCCAAGTTATAGTGGTCGGGAAAAACAGACCTCGGCAGGGAGTTCCACTCCTTAGCTGTCCGTATGATAAATGTGAATCGCTTCGTACGGGCAGGGGGCAAATCTACCACATAAGGGTGAAAACTCTCGCCGCGCCTTGTCGTCCGGTGGTGGAATGGGCTGGGGGGGATAAATTATGCAGCTATAAAACATAATTAAGTATTATACCACTGACCGACTGACAACAGTGTACCCAAGCAGGAGCCGGAAGAAAAGCCGCCAAAGGAGGAGTGCGACTGCGATGGGGGGGACCTGGAGGCTTCGGGCGCGGAGGACAGCTGGGAGTTGCGGTCCGAGAGGCTGCTGCTGCATGAGGTCGTGGGAGAAGGCGCCTTCGGGGTCGTGAGGAGGGGCACCCTGGCGCCAACTGGGAAGGAGGTCGCTGTGAAGATGCTAAAAGGTTGGTAACACCTTTTTTATATAGCAAGGCAAACGAGCAAGCGGGTCACCTGATGGTAAGCGAACAAAGCCCATGGAGATCAGCTACACCAGAAGGAGTGCGGAAGACACCTGGGTCAAACTCTTTGTTCGCTCATGTCGAGCAATCATAAGACATTTTAGTAGACTTTGAGGCGTCAAGCGTCTAGGACAGCTGGGAACTGTAGTCAGAGAGGCTGCTGCTGCATGAGTTCTTTGGTGAAGGCACCTTCGAGGTCGTGAGGGGCACCAGCGCCAGTTGGGAAAAAGGTCGCAGTGAAAATACTTAAAGGTTGGTAACGTCTTTAAATAAAGCCATAAGGTAACTCGCGGAGGTACTGCTGGATTGGAGAGAAGTCAGTCCAATCAATCCATAAAGTTTACGAGATACCTATCTACCTTGAAAACATATACCTCGATTTTAGAGCTTTGGAATGATGGTGTTGGCTATGTAGTTAGTTATTTTTTTACCGGTAGATTTCCCAACGTTGGACGAGATTCGGTCGTTCCGGTCGGAGATGGAGCTGATGAAGAGCGTGGGCGCGCACCCGCACATCGTGAGCCTGGTGGGCTGCTGCAGCAGCCGCCGCCCCTTCATCGTGGCCGAGTACTGCAGCCGCGGCGACCTGCTCAGCTTTCTGAGGTTTGTCAATGACAAAAATAAGATTGAACCTAAAAGAGTTCCTTGGGGCACACCAAATGTGGTAGTTGGTATGCAACATCAGCTAATAGAAAGCGTAGACATGCACTACCAATCGTGAGACTGGATGACAACTGCAGCGGCCGCAATACCATCATTTTAACCAAGTAGGTACTGCAGCTCCGACCACGACTTCAGCTCAGATATTTCGGCACTGGACAAGGCCATCTTTGCTTCATTCTTTTTTTCTCGCATCATTTATAATTGAAATCTTAATCCATTAGGACTGAAAATTACAAACGGAACAAAAAGGTGAGGGCCACTAATACATAAAAATCTTCTTTCAGGTGTTCCTGGGATGTGATGATTTCAAAGCGCAACGCAAAATACTACAACAACAACATAGAAACAACGGACTATCGCAACGATTTATTCAAATGCAAGATGCAGGGAGAACATTCCAAACTAGTTGTGAACAAGCTATATGACCTCCAGGGTATTTGCGATACGGATCTCACTTCAAGAGACCTACTATCTTTTTGTAGACAAATAGCAATGGGCATGGAGTTCCTAGCGTCCAACAGATTGGTTCACAGAGACTTGGCAGCCAGGAATGTGTTAGTGACAAGTGACAGGACTCTCAAGATCGCAGACTTCGGCCTATCCCGAGATGTGTACGAGGAGAACCAATACAAGCAGACGGGCAACGGAAAGATGCCGATGAAATGGATGGCTTTGGAATCTCTCACCCAGAGGATTTATACTTCTCAGAGTGATGTGTAAGTTTCGTTACATTAAGTATAGTAAATTACGTCACACTTTAATGATTTGAACCCCTTCTCAACCTCGTCACAGATGGTGACATTATGTGGAATTTTCCCTCGCCTCACATAATGTCACAATTTCATAAGCAAACTTACCTGGCTCACAAGATTCTTCTATCCAGATTAATTTTGTCACACAACTTATCTTCATTATATTTGGCAGTTGGTCATTCGGCGTGGTGATGTGGGAGGTGGCGAGCGTGGGCGGCAGCCCGTATGCCGGCGTGCCACCCGCGCGCCTGCCGCGTCTGCTGCGCGCCGGGTACCGCATGCCGAGACCTGCCAACTGCTCCAAGCAGCTGTACGTATCTCAACAAACGTAGTAGTGTAACGTAGACAGCGATTCACTTTAGCGAAGTTCCCGACAGAACCTTCCCTACGTTTGAGATAGCTTGTAAAAAGTTACCTTTTTATGTTGTCTTGTCGCGAGGCCTTTCCCACGTCTTCTTCTCGGGATTACGAATGTATGAAGTTATAAATAATCTAGTACCTACTTACCATATTAATCGTATTGTCCTTTTTGTCTTGGTTCAATCATCTTCTTTTTGATCCATAACATTTTCATTTTATGTTCTGGCTGCTTAACCGATCTTTTATGTAAGTACGTGACAGAGATAACGGTCGCCTGTGGAAATAGTCGAGTGTGTCTCAATGTAACGGCCACAATCAACATTATCAGTTTTTAACGAAGGACCACACTCGTCCCGTCTCGGCTAGATGTTCAGACTGGAAGAGCCCGGATGTCTGTGCAGGTACGAGGTGATGTTGTCGTGCTGGCGCTCGGCGCCGCGCGCGCGGCCGACGTTCCCCGAGCTGCACGCTCGGCTGGACGAGCTGCTGCACCGCGCGGTCGCGAGCGACTACCTGGCGCTCACGCTGGACGCCGCCGACCCGCCGCCCGGCCTCTCCGCCACGCACTACGTGCGCATGATCCTCAGGTGACTGCCGAACACTGTTGCCTATCGATAGTCCACGTTCCCCGAGCTGCACGCTCGGCTGGACGAGCTGCTGCACCGCGCGGTCGCGAGCGACTACCTGGCGCTCACGCTGGACGCCGCCGACCCGCCGCCCGGCCTCTCCGCCACGCACTACGTGCGCATGATCCTCAGGTGACTGCCGAACACTGTTGCCTATCGATAGTCCACGTTCCCCGAGCTGCACGCTCGGCTGGACGAGCTGCTGCACCGCGCGGTCGCGAGCGACTACCTGGCGCTCACGCTGGACGCCGCCGACCCGCCGCCCGGCCTCTCCGCCACGCACTACGTGCGCATGATCCTCAGGTGACTGCCGAACACTGTTGCCTATCGATAGTCCACGTTCCCCGAGCTGCACGCTCGGCTGGACGAGCTGCTGCACCGCGCGGGTCGCGAGCGACTACCTGGCGCTCACGCTGGACGCCGCCGACCCGCCGCCCGGCCTCTCCGCCACGCACTACGTGCGCATGATCCTCAGGTGACTGCCGAACACTGTTGCCTATCGATAGTCCACGTTCCCCGAGCTGCACGCTCGGCTGGACGAGCTGCTGCACCGCGCGGTCGCGAGCGACTACCTGGCGCTCACGCTGGACGCCGCCGACCCGCCGCCCGGCCTCTCCGCCACGCACTACGTGCGCATGATCCTCAGGTGACTGCCGAACACTGTTGCCTATCGATAGTCCACGTTCCCCGAGCTGCACGCTCGGCTGGACGAGCTGCTGCACCGCGCGGTCGCGAGCGACTACCTGGCGCTCACGCTGGACGCCGCCGACCCGCCGCCCGGCCTCTCCGCCACGCACTACGTGCGCATGATCCTCAGGTGACTGCCGAACACTGTTGCCTATCGATAGTCCACGTTCCCCGAGCTGCACGCTCGGCTGGACGAGCTGCTGCACCGCGCGGTCGCGAGCGACTACCTGGCGCTCACGCTGGACGCCGCCGACCCGCCGCCCGGCCTCTCCGCCACGCACTACGTGCGCATGATCCTCAGGTGACTGCCGAACACTGTTGCCTATCGATAGTCCACGTTCCCCGAGCTGCACGCTCGGCTGGACGAGCTGCTGCACCGCGCGGTCGCGAGCGACTACCTGGCGCTCACGCTGGACGCCGCCGACCCGCCGCCCGGCCTCTCCGCCACGCACTACGTGCGCATGATCCTCAGGTGACTGCCGAACACTGTTGCCTATCGATAGTCCACGTTCCCCGAGCTGCAACGCTCGGCTGGACGAGCTGCTGCACCGCGCGGTCGCGAGCGACTACCTGGCGCTCACGCTGGACGCCGCCGACCCGCCGCCCGGCCTCTCCGCCACGCACTACGTGCGCATGATCCTCAGGTGACTGCCGAACACTGTTGCCTATCGATAGTCCACGTTCCCCGAGCTGCACGCTCGGCTGGACGAGCTGCTGCACCGCGCGGTCGCGAGCGACTACCTGGCGCTCACGCTGGACGCCGCCGACCCGCCGCCCGGCCTCTCCGCCACGCACTACGTGCGCATGATCCTCAGGTGACTGCCGAACACTGTTGCCTATCGATAGTCCACGTTCCCCGAGCTGCACGCTCGGCTGGACGAGCTGCTGCACCGCGCGGTCGCGAGCGACTACCTGGCGCTCACGCTGGACGCCGCCGACCCGCCCGCCCGGCCTCTCCGCCACGCACTACGTGCGCATGATCCTCAGGTGACTGCCGAACACTGTTGCCTATCGATAGTCCACGTTCCCCGAGCTGCACGCTCGGCTGGACGAGCTGCTGCACCGCGCGGTCGCGAGCGACTACCTGGCGCTCACGCTGGACGCCGCCGACCCGCCGCCCGGCCTCTCCGCCACGCACTACGTGCGCATGATCCTCAGGTGACTGCCGAACACTGTTGCCTATCGATAGTCCACGTTCCCCGAGCTGCACGCTCGGCTGGACGAGCTGCTGCACCGCGCGGTCGCGAGCGACTACCTGGCGCTCACGCTGGACGCCGCCGACCCGCCGCCCGGCCTCTCCGCCACGCACTACGTGCGCATGATCCTCAGGTGACTGCTGAACACTGACACTTCTTATTTGAGGATTCGCAGTAAGCCTGCAGAAGGTCATCTATCCATACGTGCAGCTATCCGGGCATAGAGGCATGGCGGAAGATGGTCCATGGTCTAGGGGGCGGCGCTGTAGTCGCAGAAATTTTTGGACGCATCCGTGCATCCCCATTAGCACATGGAACTCGGAATATCAAGAGATGGAGTGAAATCGCTCGATGAAGACCGACAGATGAAGATTAGTATTGAGAGTCCAAAACTCATCGAGTTCATGTGCCTTATTATGCGCTAACACGACTCCAGAAGATTTATTAATTAGGCATCTAACGCAAACTGAAGTAGGTAACGGAGACCCTAGTATCGATACTCTAACCCTAACATCCACTTTTTTGATCAATCTGAATAAAACTACCTCAAGAAATTGGTCATCCATCATCTTAATGAGGCCCTTCAAGTTAAATGAACTTGTAATTTCTTCTTCAGGGACAAGTTGGGCTGGTCTCGCGGGGACTCGTACTCGCGGTCCCGGCGCAGCCGCACGGCGCAAAGCAACCACTACTCCTCGCCGCCAGCCAGCACGCTCAAGGCGCAGTCCGTTTCCTGACTCTATGGTTTCAGTACATCGGAACAGTATACGCTTTGCGAATGTGGTCCACCATGGCTGAACACGTCTCGCTTAAGTAACAGTACTTACCTATGACGTTATTTGTTTTACTTGTCTATGGGGGCTATCGCGTGTGAAAAATCAGATAGATGGCATACTTGAGGACTGAGGTCCATCTACACGGTGATTGGTTATTTTTGATGTGAGATGTCAATATGTCACTATACAACCAATGTCGTCGCAGTTGGACCTCAGTTCTCGAGTACGCCATCTAGCGGATTTTTCACACGCGAAAGCTTCCATTTTTAGGGTTCCGTAGCCAAAATGGCAAAAACGGAACCCTTATAGTTTCGTCATGTCCGTCTGTCCGTCTGTCCGTCTGTCCGTCTGTCCGTCTGTCACAGCCGATTTACTCGGAAACTATAAGTACTACAGTGATGAAATTTGATGGGAATATGTGTTGTATGAACCGCTACAAAAATATGACACTAAATAGTAAAAAAAAGAATTGGGGGTGGGGCCCCCCATACATGTAACTGAGGGATGAAATTTTTTTTTTCGATGTACATACCCGTGTGGGGTATCAATGGAAAGGTCTTTTAAAATGATATAAAGTTTTCTAAAAAACATCTCTCAAAGTCGTAAAAAGTATGTCCCCCCCCCTCTATTTTTATAACTACGGGGTATAAAATTCTAAAAAAAATAGAGGTGATGCATGCTAATTAACTCTTTCAACGATTTTTGGTTTGATCAAAGTATCTCTTATAGTTTTTGAGATAGGTTGATTTAACTGTAATTTTGGTTAAGTTATTGTGCTTACACTGAAAACGATGGCTGAACCTTTATTTGCTGCTACGGAACCCTTTGTGCGCGAGCCCGACTCGCACTTGGCCGGTTTTATATTATGTCACCGTAAAATAGTCCGAATCGTCGAAAAGTCGAAAGTTGATCAGAAAATACATCAATTTCTGAAAAGTTACAAAGTGCAGTTAAAATTCATTATATCTACGTAACCAAATGGGGAAAGGTTTATTTTTCTAAAATAGTTCCTAATATAACCTACTCGCGAAAACAAAATTTAGCAACGTTTGTCATTTCCCGGAAGTTGATCAACGTACGGTTTGGACTATTTTACGGTAACATAATATATACACCGTGCTGTTTTAACCGTCGTTCACACTTCTCGTGGGCGTTATAAGTACTGATGGAAACAAACGTTTTTCTCCAAGGAAGATAGGGTCAAATCTCAAAAAAAAAATTGCCTTCCCATACAAATTGCAACTATCAGCTGATCACTTTTGTATGGGAAGGTGTTTTTTTTTTTTTTTGTTTTGAGATTTGACCCTATGTTCCTTGGAGGAAAATGTTTGTTTTCATCAGTGTAACGCCCTCGAAAAGTGTGAACGACGGTTAAAAAAGCACGGTGTATATTTTAGTTTACCAAACCCATTCTTTTGATAGATACATAGTATAATTAAATTTGTATTAGTATACCAAATTAATTCTTCGTTAGTAGAATCTACTACGGGTTGTATTGAGGTGTAAGTATTTGGTGAAACTTTTCAATCGCCAAAAGATTATGAAGTTGGACCCAGCTTTTCAACTCATTAGCCTGTAGCAGTCCACAGCTGGACATAGGCCTCTGTTAATGTCACCCACTTTGTTCGATCCCCCTTTTAGCATTAGGTGCGTTTAATTAAAAGATAGGATTTAAGACTGACATTAGCTCAGTGGATTAATACGTGTGCCTTCCTGGTACTTAGTATATTATTGAGGAATAGATGTTAAGAATAATCAATCATGCCGATATTTTGAATTCGTCCCAAGCAGAATGAGTATTAAACCCGTATACCACGTTACCTAACTAGTAATAAATTAGAAAGATATGTTACATAAGTAGTAAATAAGCATTCTTATGATCTCTAGAATAGATAAACCTCGTATTGCGATTCCTTGTCTTGTTATAGTTATATTGAATTAATCTGTAGGTACTACTTGGTCATTTCCTAATACTGTTAAAGGTATATTATTTTTGTGGAAAATTACAATCTGAGGCCGCGCGTGCCGCCAGGGTTACTCTAAAATCACCCTTTGTCTTTGAAATGTTTTGGTAGGTACCTGGACGATAAGATAACACGTAAGTATACTTTGAGTCAAAAGAAAATTTGGTTTAGGTATGCTGTAAAGTGTATTAACATGCGAATACCCACTACAGCTAAACGTAAACTCGCTAAGCTTGGCCGCCTTGTCCCCACGCGAATCTTAATTTCGCATGACATGACAATCGCTCTAGATGAAAGTATGTCCAAGTGCCTAAGCAAGGCTGTGTGCTGTAACGAATCATTGTGATAATTATTATAAGTATACGATTATTATTCTTGTAATTAGTGTATGTAATATCCTACAAACAGGGTAACAGCTAAGTTTATTAATTAAGGTAATTTTAACCATGACATTTTTTCTATGAAATTATGTACGAAGTAAGTAATATTTTTAATGCTAAAATAAAACATTTTTTCAAATAAATCATATTATATTATTTTTTATACATTTTACAATAATATAACTTAGTGCTAAATACAAAAATATCCATATTCATTACATCATTCGTTAACATCACGTGGTGCCATCAGACTATCCCTTCTTTGGCTGCGTGTGATCAATGGCTTGTGCGCCCGAGTGCCCGCCCTAGATCCTTTGCTACGATCGCCGGCGCCAACGCACTACGATCACAAAACGTAGAACACACAACAACCAAGACCTTGCACATTCCCATATTTAGTTAATATTTAAATACACACAGGACGTACTCAAATGAGCAAAACATAAGAGCGATTCATAATGTATTTCCACCTTAACCCTACCGGCTTATCTTTTATGATATGGCTAAATCAACAATCAACTGGTGTTCGTTTATAATCAGTATCACACTAAATATTTATTTACACACTGAATAATATCAGACCTCTTTATATCGCGTAAACATATTTTTGGAATACATTAATTGTTAAAAATATTTTTTCATTTGTATTACATTTTAAAATAGTAAGGTCGTTACTTCAAGCGAGGCAAACTAAACGGCATACCAATATTATAATAACCCATACTTGCATACAATTTTAAAATAACGTGCAATTTTGTTCCTTATATTTAAAATAATAAGAAATAAGTATTTTGATAAATTATAATATTCTACTCATTTAATTCTAAAATGGAATATTTATCTCTAGAATGTGCCAAACTATAATAGAATCGAACATAAAAGGAGTATCACGGCCAGGTAATCGAGCGAGACCCGCCATGGATGCCCGGTCACAGCCACACTTATGCGATAACAGTTAGGTCCATTCCTCACATATTTCCGATAAATTCGTTGCGGATTCCAAGGCTTATTACATTACATAACATCAAGAATTTCAAAGTGCCATTCATCTGTTAGATGTGTAATCTTGAAAATGCATGTTAACTATTTTTGAATAATCAGTTTTTCCGCCAAGAATCTTTAAAGTTATAAAAGTAAAAAGCCTCATATTTTCATGGACCAAGTTTTAAAAGAATGGCAAGATATTATAATTAATTATTGTACCCGATTTTCAAATAATATGGAATTTCACTCTTATAAATATAATTTCAAACATTATATACAAAGCTATCTAGCGGTGCTCTAACCAATTTATTTATATTGCTTGTTCATATTGTTGAAGTTTAATAAGTAACGATATTGCGATTGGTATGTTTCTATATTTCATGCAGCTAGGCGCGACATAATTATAGTTATTTTTTGTAGTCAGTTCTTTTGAAAAATACGCAACGAAGTATGTACTAAGTTAAATTAGACTGACAGCAATGACATGGTAATGCCACTAATACTAAAATGTAGTTTTTAATATTATTTAGTACGAGAGAGCCGTAGCATATCATAGACATTTTGATTCAAACTGACACAAATACTAAAGTATATAAACACCTTTCAAATATTGTGTGGTTTGTAATTGAACGAGTATTCTTTTCTGGCAAAAATACTATTGACCCATACAAAAGTGTGAATTCTATTTTGTATCGTTACAAATCTTACGCTATAACATATAGGAATAATACATGCATATACATATTATATCTGCCCACCCGTAGAGATCAGCGCGGTCGGCTAGCAACAATGTTACTATCATATGTTCGCCTGTTGTTGCATAATATTATGAGACTGCTAAAAACCTAATATATTATATCAAAATAAAATATTGAGTAACTAACAGGGATATTAATCTGTTACTTACTTGTAATTTGACAAGCTCGCAAAAGCTGAGGCTAATAAAATTGTTATCAAGTATATTTGATGTATCGCGCATTCACGCATTTTTGATGGCGAATTGATCAGCTGTCTATGACAGCTGACACGCTTGTCGACTTATGGTTTCTGCACTTGATTGAGTAATAGACCTTCAGCAAGATTTGTTATTTAATTCAATATTTAATTTATATGGGAGCTTCATATTATTTTAACATTTTTGCTGGCCAACCATTTTTACCTAAAGACATATAAGGACATAACAGTAATAGACAACGACCTTTGGCTGATAATACTAAACGTGTATTATAATAATGGTGTCATTACTAGTAGGTATCAATGTTATGTTAAATCCACATATCTAACGACAATTACTCATTCATACTATAGTGTATTATAATCTATATATTTTACATAAGTACACGCGTGGTTTGCCCCTTTTCAATAATACATGATAAAAAACTTTAAATACAATAAAACATTTTAAAATTGTAATTCTGATAAGTATAAAGTAATGTGTTTTGTTATATATTTTACGATTTACGGAATAAAATTTGAATAATAAATTGATATTACATTTCAAATATTAAACTCCTAAATAATTGTACACGCTTTTGGAATCATTAAAATATAAGCAAAATGATTTATTGAAATAAGAAGCAAAGAAATAGAAAATAATATAGGAAGTAACTTTTCATCAGTCGATATAATTCAGACAATAATACCTTGCAATAGATAAAATATTGATTGACAGACATGCACAAAAATCAGCTCAGTAATTTTTAAAATCATAGATAAATTTGAAGATTCCATGATGAATAAAACTCAATAACACGAAACTTGTCTTTTACTTTCATACAATAGCAGGTATTTTTTTTTTCAATTAGGCCATGTTACTCGTGCGCAAGGTTCAAGCGACACGGTGTGACATAAAACTGCGTCTACACATGTCTAATGGGGTTTATTAGATTACGAGACGAAGGGAGAAACGGCAGCCATCTTCCCCGTATCGGCGTGTTTGTATTGGTGTTGGAACGCTTTATTTTATCGAGGCATCATTACCTTATTGAAGATTATAAATTTAGAATCAAAGTTGAAACAAAAATGTTTCAGAATGAATTTCCCTATAGAAGAAAATAAAAATGTTGAAGCTTCGAAGACCTAAATAATGCGTCAAGAAAGTCTTGAAAGAGGATTTGTGGGAACCTAAGGAGTTCCCATGTTTTAATAACAAATGGGGCCACCATACCCTATGACATAAGCGACAGTGGCGCCATCAATTTCTCGACTTTATTGACACAGTATACCACTCTCAACGATTGCCGCCTGAAATGAAACATCTGTTAGATAGCTACATGAAGTCCAACTTGAACATCATAAAGTAACATTGTAATTTACACGTATAATGCCAGAGCGGGATATGATACTTTCTCCTATTTAGTCCACGTATCGGACAATACGGGCGACACCTATCTGTCCCATTCAGACCATGTCAGACAATCTTGTCCGACACACAGACTTAGGGATCGTTCACACCAAACGTATTGTCCGCCGCTGACTGTGTCTAACTACTAAATCGTCTAGTCGGTACGGTGTGAACGACAAGTTCAATAGGTATATTATATGGGAAAGCAATGAACTGCGTAACGCGCGCTCACTGTCAGCGGCCGTCATTACGTTTGGTCTGAACGATGCCTTATGTTAACAGAGTAAGTCACGTCAGAGACTAACCTACCTCCCTGTGCTGGACTTCACTTCCACGTAGCGACATCTAGCGGATGTTTCGGTAGCTTCCATTGTTTTCGTGATGTAAATGAGTGAATTGTCTTGCCTCGTCGATTAACAAGACGATACAAATGTTGACGCAGTACTAACGCGATGAGTGGCCGGTCAGTCGATGGGCGGCGGCTGCGCGGGGATGTTGGACGGCGGCGCCGTCAGGTACCCGGCCGTGTGGGGGACGCCTGGAACCAAAGGGACGACGTCGTTATACAAGATGAAAAAATTGGATAGTGATTAAAAATTCACCTTGTATAGGCCCTTCACAAATTATGTTACACGTTAAGGGGAAGGGAGGACGTCGGCGAAGTGTGTCCTTAATTTTGTGACGTCATATTTTAATGATCTCACATTGTGCCAACTGTGACAAGGGAGGAAGAGGGGTCAAAAAATTGTAAAACTTCGTGTGATGAGGGCTATCGCGTGAAAACTCCGCTAGTTGGCATACTGTAGAACTGAGGTCCATGTACACGGTGATTGGTTATTTTTGATGTGAGATGTTAAAATGACACTAAACCAATGACATTGAAGTTGTACTTCAGTGTAGCAATACGTCATCTAGCGGATTTTTCAGACGCGATAGCCCCCAATGCATTTCCACCGGGTGACCAAAAACGAAGTCGAAATAGTTGCACGTATGAGCGATTAATGCATTTCCACAGGGTGAAAAAAGAAAAAAGCCTGGAGGCTTTACACACCTGCGATGGAGTGGTGCTGCGGCGCGTGCGAGATGAACAGGTCGTGTCGCTGCGCGGCGTACTGCTCCCACACGCGGCTCTGGGCCAGGAGTGCCCGCACTCGCTCGCCGTGCGCGTGGTTGCGCGCCATGGCCTTGAGCGCGCTCACCAGCTGCGCCGCCGTCTGCCCCTCCAGCCGCGACTCCAGCAGCAGCAGCAGCTCAGAGATCAGCTCCGATTCTATTGCCTGTGGCAAAATATCACGAACATCTCATACATTGACCCGACTCTGTACTAAGTAGAAACTGCTTTTCCACCGGAGCTGTGCGAGGTAGCTAAGTGTGCAAGGAAAAAATTCACCAATAGAATCACTTTTTTCTATTTTCTTTTTTCTATTCTCTTTTTTCTATTCTCTTTTTTCTATTCTCTTTTTTCTATTCTATTTTCCTAGCCTCGCTCAGCTCTGGTGGAAAAGGGTTTAGCGAAGCGAGGTCATTCTACAAACAAAACAAGCGAGAAATGTGTGCGAAGAATGCGTTGCGACGGATGTGTTATGACAAATGCGTTGCCAGAAAGGTCCTGCGAGGGAGGCTTGCGACGATCCCCGCTCATACATTTCACAGTTTGCAATCACACACGCACCGCACATTAACGCGCATTTTGAAAGCTCCGCTACACATCATCGTACGACACATTTTACTCGCACAGCTCTAGTGGAAAAGCAGCCTAAACACTGTGATACAGATATCAAACAACAGAAGAAGTCAAATGTAATTGATTTTCCATCGTGTCTGCTGTCTGGGCCTTACGACGTTAAACGCTAGTCTGTAATCGCACTTAGGCATCCACGCTTTCACTGGCAAGATGGCTCCCAAAGCTATATGGAATAGAGTGAGTAGAGTGTGACCTGGTGCACGAGGCGGTCGGTGTTGGCCGGGCCGCTGAACATGGCGGCGAGCGCGTCGCAGGCGCAGCCCACCACGTCCCCGCACGCCTCGATGGCTACATGGGTAGAGTGAGTAGAGTGTGACCTGGTGCACGAGGCGGTCGGTGTTGGCCGGGCCGCTGAACATGGCGGCGAGCGCGTCGCAGGCGCAGCCCACCACGTCCCCGCACGCCTCGATGGCTACATGGGTAGAGTGAGTAGAGTGTGACCTGGTGCACGAGGCGGTCGGTGTTGGCCGGGCCGCTGAACATGGCGGCGAGCGCGTCGCAGGCGCAGCCCACCACGTCCCCGCACGCCTCGATGGCTACATGGGTAGAGTGAGTAGAGTGTGACCTGGTGCACGAGGCGGTCGGTGTTGGCCGGGCCGCTGAACATGGCGGCGAGCGCGTCGCAGGCGCAGCCCACCACGTCCCCGCACGCCTCGATGGCTACATGGGTAGAGTGAGTAGAGTGTGACCTGGTGCACGAGGCGGTCGGTGTTGGCCGGGCCGCTGAACATGGCGGCGAGCGCGTCGCAGGCGCAGCCCACCACGTCCCCGCACGCCTCGATGGCTACATGGGTAGAGTGAGTAGAGTGTGACCTGGTGCACGAGGCGGTCGGTGTTGGCCGGGGCCGCTGAACATGGCGGCGAGCGCGTCGCAGGCGCAGCCCACCACGTCCCCGCACGCCTCGATGGCTACATGGGTAGAGTGAGTAGAGTGTGACCTGGTGCACGAGGCGGTCGGTGTTGGCCGGGCCGCTGAACATGGCGGCGAGCGCGTCGCAGGCGCAGCCCACCACGTCCCCGCACGCCTCGATGGCTACATGGGTAGAGTGAGTAGAGTGTGACCTGGTGCACGAGGCGGTCGGTGTTGGCCGGGCCGCTGAACATGGCGGCGAGCGCGTCGCAGGCGCAGCCCACCACGTCCCCGCACGCCTCGATGGCTACATGGGTAGAGTGAGTAGAGTGTGACCTGGTGCACGAGGCGGTCGGTGTTGGCCGGGCCGCTGAACATGGCGGCGAGCGCGTCGCAGGCGCAGCCCACCACGTCCCCGCACGCCTCGATGGCTACATGGGTAGAGTGAGTAGAGTGTGACCTGGTGCACGAGGCGGTCGGTGTTGGCCGGGCCGCTGAACATGGCGGCGAGCGCGTCGCAGGCGCAGCCCACCACGTCCCCGCACGCCTCGATGGCTACATGGGTAGAGTGAGTAGAGTGTGACCTGGTGCACGAGGCGGTCGGTGTTGGCCGGGCCGCTGAACATGGCGGCGAGCGCGTCGCAGGCGCAGCCCACCACGTCCCCGCACGCCTCGATGGCTACATGGGTAGAGTGAGTAGAGTGTGACCTGGTGCACGAGGCGGTCGGTGTTGGCCGGGCCGCTGAACATGGCGGCGAGCGCGTCGCAGGCGCAGCCCACCACGTCCCCGCACGCCTCGATGGCTACATGGGTAGAGTGAGTAGAGTGTGACCTGGTGCACGAGGCGGTCGGTGTTGGCCGGGCCGCTGAACATGGCGGCGAGCGCGTCGCAGGCGCAGCCCACCACGTCCCCGCACGCCTTGATGGCCGCGCGCAGTCCCGCCATCACGTCCGTCTGCGCCAGCGCCGCCACGCACGCCTGATACGACATACTCAATCAATAAATAACAAAATTTTGTTGAAAAAATCGTCAGAACAATAAAATCAAATGAAAGTCTACTTATACTAAGGGCACACGATCGATACGATCGATTCATATTCCATTAACGATCGATTAAAAACATCGAAACCGAGAATCACAGGCACAAATTTAAATAAATTAAATAAAAATGTTTATTCAGTTAACTTACTGTCTAAAACAAATTTATGAGCAAAACAAGATATAATATAAAAGTACACAAAAAATTTCCTTTGCCTGAACTAGGATGCCCTATGTTTCAGGCTAAGAATAGGACTTATACTCTGATTCATAATCATGTTAACTGGCAGATGAAAATGACAAGTTTCTATGCATTTTGACATTTTGCATGTGTCAAATTGAGTGTTAATGTATGGGGATGACACATTGACATTTGTCAGTTTACTTTACATGATTATAAATCAGAGTATACAACCTTTATTATAAACAAACAAACAAATACTGCATAAAATTATTATAAAACTTAGTAACTAAACTACGAATACAATTGTAATTTATATTTCTTACATCTATGTTAGTACATTGTGAGGAGAACAGACGGCCGTTGGGGTGGAAAGGTCCTTGAGTGGAGGCCACGCGCAGGAGGCCGCAGCCGTGGCAGGCCTCCCACCAGGTGGACCGACGATCTGGTGAAGGTCGCGGGAGTCCATTGGATGCGGGTGGCACAGGACCGATCTGTGTGGAGAACTTTGGGGGAGGCCTATGTCCAGCAGTGGACGTCTATTGGCTGAAAATGATGATGATGATGATGTTAGTACAAAAAATAGTTAATCGGATACCTGTGTATGCGCGAGCGCAGCTAACACTGGCACGGCGTGCGCGGGGCAGGCGGGCAGCAGGCGCGCCAGGCGCGGCAGCTCGCCCAGCGACGCGCACGCCTCGCCCAGGTGCGGCTTGGCGCGCACCAGCGCCGCCAGCGCCGCCGCGCACACCGACCCTCGGCTGCCCTGTTACAACATTATACTCGTACGTCTAAACCAAATCCTCCAACCAATTTTCCAAATATTGCAAAAACACAGCTTTCACAAGGTATCCGCCATGTTTTTTTCATATCGAAACACAAGAGAATGAGGGTTTTTGCAAATGCAAAATCCGATAGATGACGTTACGTTGACGTCAGGTCCAACGAGTGGATTGGTTACATTTGACGAACGTATCATGTCAAAATTATGAAGTTATGTTATGAAACAACCAATGTCGTCAAAGTTAGACCTGACGTCAACTTAACGCCATCTATCGGATTTCGCATTTGCGAAAACTCTAATTGGGGGCGAGCGGAGGTTGTCTCTCCGGCGTATAATTGTAGTCTATTTACGACAGTTAAGCCGCCCAACGTATAAACCGACGCAAACACCTCTTTTATAATATTTGATTTGGAATATAATTTGTTAAAATTAAGTGTATGTTCTTCCTCTGGCTTGGCATTATGCAATTGGCCTAAATATCCTTGTGTAGTACGAATTATCCATACTATTATTATAAATGGGGAATGTGTGTGTGTCTATCTGTATGTTTGTCTTTTTTTATTGGCAAAACGGAGCGACGAATTGACGTGACTTTTTGAGTGGAAATAGTTGAATGGATGAAGAGTAACATAGGCTACTTTATACCCCTTTCAAACCCCCCCTCCCCTCAATTTCAAGGAAGTGGGCAAAAGCTAGTTATAACATAAAAAAAACGTACCTCTGAAGAATCCTTGGGGAGCGTACTAAGAGTCTCCGTGAGCAGTTCCTGCAGGAACCTCTTAGGGCTCCTCAGGTTCCAGTGCGGGTTCTGCAGGTACAGCTTGAGGTAGACGCCGCCCACCACCACCTCCCCGGGCGGCGCCCACGCCTCCTCCCCGGCGGACGCGCGCTCCAGCGTCTCCCGGTCTTCGAATACCGCGTTAGGCGTCGCGTACTTGACTGGTTTGGTGTCTGCGAATGATGGAAATTTACAAATACAAATCATTTATTTTGGAATTTTGTTACATACGTAGTGACTTATACTTCATCATCAGCAACCTACGTTCGTCACTGCTGGACATAGGTCTCCCTAATGCACGCCACCGCTCCCGATTTTCGGCCACTCTCATCCAGCCCACTCCAGCCAGCCTTCGAATGTCGTCATCCCATCTTGTAGCAGGGCGTCCAACACTACGTTTGCCGACCGTTTGTGACTTATTACTTAATACTACTATATTCACAAATCACAGACATGTACCAACACAGAGGAGGCAACCTGTAGGTCCCACACTAGGAAAACTCTATATCGATGAGTATGAGGTTTACTAGAAATTATAAAAAGCTGTTCCACTTTGACTGGATCCTCTGTTTAAGGGAAGCGAAGGTAAAATTAATTAGAAATGAAGGCTTTGGTGAAATGCAACAGGAATTGCACGCTGTGGTGATGATTATAGTTAAAACCAATGAGATACAATAAATAAGAAGTCACAATATTATCGAGTCTAGGTATCAGATGTCGTGTATTTCAATAGGGGCTATCGCGTGTGAAAAATCTGCTAGATGGCGTACTTGAGAACTGAGGTCCTTCTACACAGTGATCGGTTATTATGGTATGAGATGTCCATATGTCACTAAACGACCAATGACGTCGAAGTTGGACCTCTCCAACCTTTCCACCAACGGCCGGCTGTTCTCCTCGCAATGTGCCATGCCTATTGCCACTTCAGCCACGCAATTCTTGGCTGTGTCCGTGACCTTCGATCTCCTGCGGATCTCATCATTTCTGACACGATCACGCAAGGATATTCCGAGCATAGTCCTATCCATTGCCCTCTGAGTGACTTTGAGCCTTCTTAATTTGCCCATTGTAAGCGGCCACACACGCGATAGCTCTCATTGCTGCGGACGATCACCTGTGAAGCTCTCACCTGTCCCGCAGGCTGGCCAGATGCTGCGCCACGCCGCGGCGCGTGTCGTCGCCCCACACGAGCTCGGGGTGCTCGTGCGGCGCGTCGAACATGTGCACGGCCGCGCCCGCGCCGCCCTCGCGCATGGCCTCCGCGAACACGCCCGGCACGTACCGCGAGATTATCAGACGGACCTGCCGAACGGTTATGGGATAACTAAATAAATACATTCACACGACATCTCATACATTGACCTGACTCCACGCCCGGCACGTACCGCGAGATTATCAGGCGGACCTGACGAACGTTTATGGGATGACTAAAAAGGCGAAATATTTTTGCGTAGGGTTGCCAGACGGTTGGGATCCTTTTGACTGCCGACAAAGTAAAAAAACTGCAAAACAATTTCTTTTAACCACGGCACGGAGGACGGCAGAATGAGGGGAGGACCTTCATTGTCTGCCGCTGATCTTATTTCCTTCAACAATCCGACAATTTGCTGAGCGGCCCAAATGGGCATTTGGCGCAATAATATCATCAAAAATATTTTTTTTTTTATTTTTGTTTATTTATTTTTTTATTGTGTGTATTTACTGTGTGATTTTGTGCCAAATAAAGTTTTCATTCATTCATTCATTATTCGAAAAAGGTACTAAAATCCCGAAAAATTTGGGAATTGTTCACGACAGTCGCAACATCCGATCTTACTTGCGCGATGAAATCAACATCCAACGCCATCTATTGGCATAGTTTGTGACTAATACAGAAAATATCGGGTATCGCAAAATTAAGCAGCAAAACGAAGTAAGGGCAATTCACGAGTTGAAATTTATAAAGATCAGAGGCCGGGAGAAATGGTAAGGGGAATCCGACAAAAGAAGTTACGTGTACTTATTACTCAGAAAATTGTTTTCAAAATCTTTATTATATGGTTAATGCTTGACAAAGAAATGATTCTAGTTACCTTGGGCCCGTGCAGTTTGTCGGCCATCATGCGCGCGAGCAGTTCGACGGCCGTCTCCCGCGTCTCCGGCAGCTTACTATTGCAGAACAGATCTAATAAATATATCACAGCACCTGCAAACGTACAACATAGCACTCGGTAAGTGAACTATAGCAACTTTCTTAATAACTAAATTAAAAAGAAGATCATATAAAACTTATTGTGTGAGCAGTAAGTACGGAAAATCTTTCAGATATTCACACATAGCCATTTTGGGGTTAAACTGGAGTCTGCAATCGCCGTTGGGCTGTCTAATACTTGGTGGTAATAGGTGGTGATCTATTTCTATCGGTACCTATTTTCTTTTAACTACATCTTTTAGACCGATTTTACGATTTTTATCTGGGGCTCCGTTGACCCCTGGTATACTTGGGCCGTGGGCAGCAAGGCTATGAGGTTTCTGAGCACGCCGGAGGCGACGTCCTCGACGCACTCGCGGCTGAGCTACAAACTGCCCTAGAACTATGACGATGTATTCTCATTCTGTCACCGTTTACCTTTAGCTACAGCATCCTTCACGAGCGCAGTATTGGCAACAACGCAGCCAGAGCCCAGTACATCCTGGACATCTGGCGCCCCGTCGACCCCCGCCATCCTCGCTAACCCAGCTGTGGGCAGCAAGGCTATCAGGTGTCCGAGCACGGCGGAGGCAGCCACGTCCTCGACGCACTCGATCTATAAATGCCCTAGGACTATGTCTAATGTGTCACAGTTTACCTTTAGCTACAGCTTCCTTCACGAGCGCAGTATTGGCCAACAACGCAGCCAGCGCGCCCAATACATCCTGGACATCTGGGGCCCCGTCGACCCCTGCCATCCTGGCCAGCCCGGCTGTGGGCAGCAAGGCTATCAGATGTCCGAGCACGGCGGAGGCGCACCACGTCCTCGACGCACTCGCGACTGAGCTAAAACTGCCCTAGAACTATGACGATGTATTGTGTCACCGTTTACCTTTAGCTACAGCTTCTTTCACGAGCGCAGTATTGGCCAGCAACGCAGCCAGCGCGCCCTGTACATCCTGGACATCTGGGGCCCCGTCGATCCCCGCCATCCTGGCTAACCCAGCTGTGGGCAGCAAGGCTATCAGATGTCCGAGCACGGCGGAGGCAGCCACGTCCTCGACGCACTCGCGGCTGAGCTATAAATGCCCTAGGACTATGGGACGATCTATTGTCCGTTTACCTTTAGCTACAGCTTCCTTCACGAGCGCAGTATTGGCCAGCAATGCAGCCAGCGCGCCCTGTACATCCTGGACATCTGGGGCCCCGTCGACCCCGCCATCCTGGCTAACCCGGCTGTTGGCAGCAAGGCTATCAGATGTCCGAGCACGGCGGAGGCAGCCACGTCCTCGACGCACTCGCGGCTGGAGTTACAAACTGACCTAGAACTATGACGATGTATTCTGTCCCTATTTACCTTTAGCTACAGCTTCCTTCACGAGCGCAGTATTGGCCAACAACGCAGCCAGCGCACCCAGTACATCCTGGACATCTGGGGCCCCGTCGACCCCGCCATCCTGGCTAACCCGGCTGTGGGCAGCAAGGCTATGAGATGTCCGAGCACGGCGGAGGCAGCCACGTCCTCGACGCACTCGCGGCTGAGCTACAAATGACGATCTATTGTGTCACCGTTTACCTTTAGCTACAGCTTCCTTCACGAGCGCAGTATTGGCCAGCAGCGCAGCCAGCGCGCCCAGCACATCCTGGACATCTGGCGCCCCGTCGACCCCCGCCATCCTCGCCAACCCAGCTGTTGGCAGCAAGGCTATGAGATGTCCGAGCACGGCGGAGGCAGCCACGTCCTCGACGCACTCGCGGCTGCCGGCGGCGGCGCGCACGGCCCGCAGCGCGGCGGCCTGCAGGCGCGGCTGCGAGCGCGCCGACAGCAGACCGAAGATCAGACCGAACTGCCCGATGCACTGGATCTCCACGCCTGCCACCAAATTGACACATCGCAATCACTGATCATCAGTACACGTGCACGATTGGACGGATTTGGCACAGGACGAATAATTTGGCGAACGACGTCGGACCTAGAAGTAATTTGGATAACTTAATCAAGATATAAGTAAATAATTGAATAGGGTATTTGACTAATCTCGATATAGTAAAAAATATTTTACTTTTCCAAAATACTGGTAATAAGAACCAACGGCCAAAATTTTCAGTTAAAAATATAAAGTCTAGCTGGTTTTATGACATTCAAAGGTTCATGGCAAAGTCCATTTTAAAGTATAAATTTAAAAAATAATTAATCATGAACTACCCGTACATTTTTCAACCAACTTTTATTATGAAACCATTTACTTAAACGAAACATTTGAATATAGCTATACCAAACAAAATTTACTAGACGCGCATACAAGATACGGCGTGTGACGTCACTTGCCTGTAGCCATTTTGTATAGAGCGTTTTTGGGGCTTGCCCAAAATATGTGCTCTTAAAGTTGGGATATCTCAGGTGATTCAAATCAGAATCGAGCAATTCTTTCAGTAAGTTTCTTAAATTGAGAGGTCTTTTGATTAAACACATAATTTTTTTTTGTCAAATACCCTATTACATAAATGTATAGTTCATACGAATTCCCTGTCATTACTGACTAATCACGACCTTGGTATTATGCGGGAGACCCTGTAAGCATATCGTATGCCTGTCTCTGTCTTATCTAAAGAACTTTAACTAATTTACATTCATAAAATAAAAATGTATTCATAAACAATTTTCTTCCAAACATGAACAAATTATATGCACTGTACCTATGTAATATTATATTTAGTATTCATCAAGAAAACGATTAATTGTATTGGATAACAGAAGGAAAACGTACCTGGATTTTTTATAATACAATTGGCGATGGCGCCGAGCGCTAGCGTGATGTGTTCCACCCTGTCGGGGGTCATGCTCAGCAGGATCTGCTCCTGGATGAACTTGAGCAAGTCCAGGATGAACTGCTGAGGATTCTGCACAAACAGAAACAGAGAATTAACTGATTAATATTAAATTCATGATTAATTTTCGCATAAGCGAAAAAGGCGACCGAATAAAAACTCCACTCTTAAAGAGCGCTTGAGTGGATTAAAGTAATTTAATTGTTTTTTTTTCTGTTCCAGGGCTCCAGCGGCGGCGCGCGTTTGCGTAACATTAACACATTCGACTCGAGAGCAGACTTGCTATACAGGGTGTATCTGTGAACATTTACATCCCTTTAACACGTGTCTATCAACTATTCTGAGCAACATTTGTTCAACAACTTTTCCAAATTCTTCGAAAAAATTTTCGACTCCCCATACAAATGACTAAATCACGTGACAGACTTTGTATCGAAAGGTGAAAATTTTTCATGCAAATTTGAAAAGTCATGAACAAATGTTGTTCAGAATAATTGTAGTAGAACACGTGGTTAAATGGATGTGAATGTTCACAGATACACCCAGTATATCCCTCGAATCCCTGGAGCGTTTGCTCCTATTCTCTGTGGAGAAAACTGACAGATGTCAATGTGTCATCCCCAACTTATATCAGTCAATTTGACAGATTCAAAATGTCAAATGTATAGAAACTTGATTGCTTGTCAGTTACTCCACATGCTTAAAAATCAGAGTATGGTACCCACCTCAACAGCGAACTCCGGCTGGTCGTTGTATATGTGCAGGTAGACGCCGCCCACGCACAGCAGCCCCTCGTGCGCGGAGTACGCGAAGGGCTCCAGCAGGGCGCGTCGTCGTCGTCGCCGAGGCGGTGTCGCGCAGCATGTCCCGCAGCTCGGCGCGCGTGCTGTTGTCCCACACGAGTACGGCGTGCGCCAGTTTGATGTGAGGGTCTTTAGAAGCTGGAAAATAGAACGAAGACTTAATAAAACTGATCTAATAGCTTTTTCGTGAGAAGATATTGGGCTATCGCGCGTGAAAAAACTGTTTTTAACAAAAATAAAAATGGACCTTACTCTGATTTTTAATTATGCGCAACTAAACTGATAGATCCAAATGTCAATTCGAACTAAATATTGTACTGCCGCTGCACAGGTAGGGCGTGAGCAGCGCGTGCAGCGCGTCCTGTATGCGCTACCACGCACTGCCCGCTAGCTGGTTTGCCACCTACCTCATGCTGGTCGGGCTCCGCTAGCCGCCTGCACAGGTAGGGCGTGAGCAGCGCGTGCAGCGCGTCCTGTATGCGCTACCACGCACTGCCCGCTAGCTGGTTTGCCACCTACCTCATGCTGGTCGGGCTCCGCTAGCCGCCTGCACAGGTAGGGCTGAGAGCAGCGCGTGCAGCGCGTCCTGTATGCGCTACCACGCACTGCCCGCTAGCTGGTTTGCCACCTACCTCATGCTGGTCGGGCTCCGCTAGCCGCCTGCACAGGTAGGGCGTGAGCAGCGCGTGCAGCGCGTCCTGTATGCGCTACCACGCACTGCCCGCTAGCTGGTTTGCCACCTACCTCATGCTGGTCGGGCTCCGCTAGCCGCCTGCACAGGTAGGGCGTGAGCAGCGCGTGCAGCGCGTCCTGTATGCGCTACCACGCACTGCCCGCTAGCTGGTTTGCCACCTACCTCATGCTGGTCGGGCTCCGCTAGCCGCCTGCACAGGTAGGGCGTGAGCAGCGCGTGCAGCGCGTCCTATGCGCTACCACGCACTGCCCGCTAGCTGGTTTGCCACCTACCTCATGCTGGTCGGGCTCCGCTAGCCGCCTGCACAGGTAGGGCGTGAGCAGCGCGTGCAGCGCGTCCTGTATGCGCTACCACGCACTGCCCGCTAGCTGGTTTGCCACCTACCTCATGCTGGTCGGGCTCCGCTAGCCGCCTGCACAGGTAGGGCGTGAGCAGCGCGTGCAGCGCGTCGAACATGTGCACGGCCGCGCCCGCGCCGCCCTCGCGCATGGCCTCCGCGAAACCTCCCGGCACGTACCGCGAGATTATCAGACGGACCTGCCGAACGGTTATGTGATAACTAAATAAATACATTCACACGACATCTCATACATTGACCTGACTCCACGCCCGGCACGTACCGCGAGGATTATCAGGCGGACCTGACGAACGTTTATGGGATGACTAAAAAGGCGAAATATTTTTGCGTAGGGTTGCCAGACGGTTGGGATCCTTTTGACTGCCGACAAAGTAAAAAAAACTGCAAAACAATTTCTTTTAACCACGGCACGGAGGACGGCAGAATGGGGGAGGACCTTCCATGTCTGCCGCTGAATCTTATTTCCTTCAACAATCCGACAATTTGCTGAGCGGCCCAAATGGGCATTTGGCGCCATAAAATATCATCAAAAATATTTTTTTTTATTTTTGTTTATTTATTTTTTTATTGTGTGTATTTACTGTGGATTTTGTGCCAAATAAAGTTTCATTCATTCATTCATTATTCGATAAAAGGTTACTAAAATCCCGAAAAATTGGAATTGTTCACGACAGTCGCAACATCCGATCTTCCTTGCGCGATGAAATCCAACTTCCAACGCATCTATTGGCATAGTTTGTGACTAATACAGAAAATATCGGGTATCGCAAAATTAAGCACAGCAAACGAACGTAAGGGCAATTCACGAGTTGAAATTTATAAAGATCAGAGGCCGGGAGAAATGGTAAGGGGAATCCGACAAAAGAGTTACGTGTACTTATTATCAGAAAATTGTTTTCAAAATCTGTATTATATGGTTAATGCTTGATAAAGAAATTATAGTTACCTTGGGCCCGTGCAGTTTGTCGGCCATCATGCGCGCGAGCAGTTCGACGGCCGTCTCCGCGTTCCGGCAGCTTACTATTGCAGAACAGATCTAATAAATATATCCAAGCACCTGCAAACGTACAACATAGCACTCGGTAAGTGAAACTATAGCAACTTTCTTAATAACTAAATAAAAAGAAGATCATATAACACTTATTGTGTGAGCAGTAAGTACGGAAATCTTTCAGAATTCACAACATAGCCATTTTGGGTTAAACTGGAGTCTGCAATCGCCGTTGGGCTGTCTAATACTTGGTTGGTAATAGGTGGTGATCTATTCTATCGGTACCTATTTTCTTTTAACTACATCTTTTAGACCGATTTTACCGATTTTATCTGGGGCGCCGTTTCCGAACCCCTGGTATACTTGGGCCGTGGGCAGCAAGGCTATGAGGTTTCTGAGCACGCCGGAGGCGACGTCCTCGACGCACTTCGCGGCTGAGCTACAAACTGCCCTAGAACTATGACGAATGTATTGTCACCGTTTACCTTTAGCTACAGCATCCTTCCACGAGCGCAGTATTGCGCAACAACGCAGCCAGAGCTCCCAGTACATCCTGGACATCTGGCGCCCCGTCGACCCCCGCCATCCTCGCTAACCCAGCTGTGGGGCCAGCAAGGCTATCAGGTGTCCGAGCACGGCGGAGGCAGCCACGTCCTCGACGCACTCGCGGCTGATCTATAAATGCCCTAGGACTATGTCTAATGTGTCACAGTTTACCTTTAGCTACAGCTTCCTTCACGAGCGCAGATATGGCACAACAACGCAGCCAGCGCGCCCAATACATCCTGGACATCTGGGGGCCCCGTCGACCCCTGCCATCCTGGCCAGCCCCGGCTGTGGGCAGCAAGGCTATCAGATGTCCGAGCACGGCGGAGGCAGCCACGTCCTCGACGCACTCGCGACTGAGCTACAAACTGCCCTAGAACTATGACGATGTATTGTGTCACCGTTTACCTTTAGCTACAGCTTCTTTCACGAGCGCAGTATTGGCCATCAACGCAGCCAGCGCGCCCTGTACATCCTGGACATCTGGGGCCCCGTCGATCCCCGCCATCCTGGCTAACCCAGCTGTGGGCAGCAAGGCTATCAGATGTCCGAGCACGGCGGAGGCAGCCACGTCCTCGACGCACTCGCGGCTGAGCTATAAATGCCCTAGGACTATGGGACGATCTATTGTCACCGTTTACCTTTAGCTACAGCTTCCTTCACGAGCGCAGTATTGGCCAGCAACGCAGCCAGCGCGCCCTGTACATCCTGGACATCTGGGGCCCCGTCGACCCCCGCCATCCTGGCTAACCCGGCTGTGGCAGCAAGGCTATCAGATGTCCGAGCACGGCGGAGGCAGCCACGTCCTCGTCGCACTCGCGGCTGAGTTACAAACTGACCTAGAACTATGACGATGTATTCTGTCCCTATTTACCTTTAGCTACAGCTTCCTTCACGAGCGCAGTATTGGCCAACAACGCAGCCAGCGCACCCAGTACATCCTGGACATCTGGGGCCCCGTCGACCCCCGCCATCCTGGCTAACCCGGCTGTGGGCAGCAAGGCTATGAGATGTCCGAGCACGGCGGAGGCAGCCACGTCCTCGACGCACTCGCGGCTGAGCTACAAATGACGATCTATTGTGTCACCGTTACCTTTAGCTACAGCTTCCTTCACGAGCGCAGTATTGGCAGCAGAGCAGCCAGCGCGCCCAAGCACATCCTGGACATCTGGCGCCCCGTCGACCCCCCGCCATCCTCGCCAACCCAGCTGTCGGCAGCAAGGCTATGAGATGTCCGAGCACGGCGGAGGCAGCCACGTCCTCGACGCACTCGCGGCTGCCGGCGGCGGCGCGCACGGCCCGCAGCGCGGCGGCCTGCAGGCGCGGCTGGGAGCGCGCCGACAGCAGACCGAAGATCAGACCGAACTGCCCGATGCACTGGATCTCCACGCCTGGCACCAAATTGACACATCGCAATCACTGATCATCAGTACACGTGCACGATTGGACGGATTTGGCACAGGACCGAATAATTTGGCGAACGACGTCGGACGCCTAGAAGTAATTTGGATAACTTAATCAAGATATAAGTAAATAATTGAATAGGGTATTTGACTAATCTCGATATAGTAAAAAATATTATACTTTTCCAAAATACTGGTAAATAAGAACCAACGGCCAAAATTTTTCAGTTAAAATATAAAGTCTAGCTGGTTTTATGAGCATTCAAAGTTTCATGGCCAAGTCCATTTTTAAAGTATAAAATTTAAAAAAAATAATTATATCATTGAACTACCCGTACATGTTTCACCAACTTTTATTATGAAACCATTTACTTAAACGAAACATTTGATATAGCTACCAACAAAATTTACTAGACGGCGCATACAAGATGCGGGCGTGTGACGTCACTTGCCTGTAGCCATTTTTGTATAGAGCGTTTTTGGGCTTGCCCAAATATGTGCTCTTAAAGTTGTGATATCTCAGGTGATTCAAATCAGAATCGAGCAATTCTTTCAGTAATGTTTCTTAAATTGAGAGGTCTTTTTGATTAAACACATAATTTTTTTTTGTCAAATACCCTATTACATAAATGTATAGTTCATACGAATTCCCTGTCATTACTGACTAATCACGACCTTGGTATTATGCGGGAGACCCTGTAGCATATCGTAATGCCTGTCTCTGTCTTATCTAAAGAACTTTAAACTAATTTACATTCATAAAATAAAAATGTATTCATAAACAATTTTCTTCCAAACATGAACAAATTATATGCACTGTACCTATGTAATATTATATTTATTATTCATCAAGAAAACGATTAATTGTATTGGATAACAGAAGGAAAACGTACCTGGATTTTTTATAATACAATTGGCGATGGCGCCGAGCGCTAGCGTGATGTGTTCCACCCTGTCGGGGGTCATGCTCAGCAGGATCTGCTCCTGGATGAACTTGAGCAAGTCCAGGATGAACTGCTGAGGATTCTGCACAAACAGAACAGAGAATTAACTTGATTAATATTAAATTCATGATTAATTTTCGCATAAGCGAAAAAGGCGACCGAATAAAAACTCCACTCTTAAAGAGCGCTTGAGTGGATTAAAGTAATTTAATTGTTTTTTTTTCTGTTCCAGGGCTCCAGCGGCGGCGCGCGTTGCGTAACATTAACACATTCGACTCGAGAGCAGACTTGCTATACAGGGTGTATCTGTGAACATTTACATCCCTTTAACCACGTGTCCTATCAACTATTCTGAGCAACATTTGTTCAACAACTTTTCCAAATTCTTCGAAAAAAATTTTCGACTCCCCATACAAAATGACTAAATCACGTGACAGACTTTGTATCGAAAGGTGAAAATTTTTCATGCAAATTTTGAAAAGTCATAGAACAAATGTTGTTCAGAATAATTGGTAGAACACGTGGTTAAATGGATGTGAATGTTCACAGATACACCCAGTATATCCCTCGAATCCCTGGAGCGTTTGCTCCTATTCTCTGTGGAGAAAACTGACAGATGTCAATGTGTCATCCCCATACATTATCAGTCAATTTGACAGATTCAAAATGTCAAAATGTATAGAAACTTGACATTTGCTTGTCAGTTTACTCCACATGCTTAAAAATCAGAGTATATGGTACCCACCTCAACAGCGAACTCCGGCTGGTCGTTGTATATGTGCAGGTAGACGCCGCCCACGCACAGCAGCCCCTCGTGCGCGGAGTACGCGAAGGGCTCCAGCAGGGGCGCGTCGTCGTCGTCGCCGAGGCGCGTGTCGCGCAGCATGTCCCGCAGCTCGGCGCGCGTGCTGTTGTCCCACACGAGGTACGGCGTGCGCCAGTTTGATGTGAGGGTCTTTAGAAGCTGGAAAATAGAACGAAGACTTAATAAAACTGATTCTAATAGCTTTTTCGTGAAGAAGATATTGGGCTATCGCGCGTGAAAAAACTGTTTTTAACAAAAATATAAAATGTGACCTTACTCTGATTTTTAATTATGCGAACTAAACTGATAGATCCAAATGTCAATTCTAACTAATAATATTGTACCTGCCGCCTGCACAGGTAGGGCGTGAGCAGCGCGTGCAGCGCGTCCTGTACTGCGCTACCACGCACTGCCCGCTAGCTGGTTTTGCCACCTACCTCATGCTGGTCGGGCTCCGCTAGCCGCCTGCACAGGTAGGGCGTGAGCAGCGCGTGCAGCGCGTCCTGTATGCGCTACCACGCACTGCCCGCTAGCTGGTTTGCCACCCTACCTCATGCTGGTCGGGCTCCGCTAGCCGGCCTGCTACAGAGTAGGGCGTGAGCAGCGCGTGCAGCGCGTCCTGTATGCGCTAACACGCACTGCCCGCTAGCTGGTTTGCCACCTACCTCAATGCTGGTCGGGCTCCGCTAGCCGCCTGCACAGGTAGGGCGTGAGCAGCGCGTGCAGCGCGTCCTGTATGCGCTACCACGCACTGCCCGCTAGCTGGTTTGCCACCTACCTCATGCTGGTCGGGCTCCGCTAGCCGCCTGCACAGGTAGGGCGTGAGCAGCGCGTGCAGCGCGTCCTGTATGCGCTACCACGCACTGCCCGCTAGCTGGTTTGCCACCTACCTCATGCTGGTCGGGCTCGCTAGCCGCCTGCACAGGTAGGGCGTGAGCAGCGCGTGCAGCGCGTCCTGTATGCGCTACCACGCACTGCCCGCTAGCTGGTTTGCCACCCTACCTCATGCTGGTCGGGCTCCGCTAGCCGCCTGCACAGGTAGGGCGTGAGCAGCGCGTGCAGCGCGTCCTGTATGCGCTACCACGCACTGCCCGCTAGCTGGTTTGCCACCTACCTCATGCTGGTCGGGCCTCCGCTAGCCGCCCTGCACAGGTAGGGCGTGAGCAGCGCGTGCAGCGCGTCCTGTATGCGCTACCCACGCACTGCCGCTAGCTGGTTTGCCACCTACCTCATGCTGGTCGGGCTCCGCTAGCCGCCTGCACAGGTAGGGCGTGAGCAGCGCGTGCAGCGCGTCCTGTATGCGCTACCACGCACTGCCCGCTAGCTGGTTTGCCACCTACCTCATGCTGGTCGGGCTCCGCTAGCCGCCTGCACAGGTAGGGCGTGAGCAGCGCGTGCAGCGCGTCCTGTATGCGCGCGTCGGCGGCGGCGGCCGGCTCGTACGGCCCGTACATCGCGGCCAGCGCCACCACGCACTGCTTCGCGAGCTGGTTTGCCACTTCCTGCAATCAAAAATTAAAAATAGGGACCATTTAAAAATACATTTAAATTGGCGCAGAAGAAATATTTGTCTTTTTCCAACGAAAAGATCTGAGACAATTTGGTTAGTTACACAACTTTCAATATCCACAATGATTTGTATAAATATATAGGTGGCGTTATGAAGGCATGAGATCTAATAACAGCAGGATATTTTGACGCGTCATGTAAAATGGACGGTGTTATATACGAAACAACCAATGCCGTCAAAGTTGGACCTCACTCCTTCCATTCCAGTAATAACACCTTGAGGTGACGGTGAGTGTGTGAGTTACCGCAATATTGCAATACTGCCCAACCCATGAAAATGAACATCTTTTACTATGGGACCAACACTGAAATCGCGAGAAAAACAGGTGAAAATTTCATCTATCGATTGGTATGAAGTAACAACGAAAAAAAAACGTCTGTTACACCTACTCCGATTTTTAATCATGTGGGGTAAACTGACAGATGCAAACGTCAAGTTTCTATTTTGACATTTTACATCTGTCAAATTGAGTGATAACGTATGGGGATGACACATTGGCATCTGTCAGTTTACTCCACATGATTAAAAATCAGAGTATAGCTATTGGTCCTCTTTTCATATGAATAAATGTTATGATCTGATGATGATAACCTGCTTGTTGGCAGCCGCTTCGGCCTCCACGCCGGACTCGGTGAGCGTGTAGTCGTACTGCAGTACAGCCGGCAGCAACGCGTGCAGGGCGCCCGCGCGCGCCAGCTGCGCTCGGCACGTGGCTTCGCTCGCTAGCGCCGCCACCGCCTTCCGCTCCTGCGCAGGCTGTGTCGCCTAAGTGCTGGTGGTGATAAAAAATACATTTTAATTATTTACAGTTATGTTTTATTAACTCAACGGCGACATAGTATGAACAATACTCGCCATCTAGTACCCTAATTCTGTGAGATTTATATAGACGACGTTTTCACGGACTAGTCCTATGTATATAGATCGACGCAAGACAGGTTTGTTTAAAGAACCTTCGGTTGCTCTTGACTAAAGTTTGCGGCCGACGATTTCAACATCAGCGACGGCTGATGTTGAAATCGTCGGCCGCGTCAACAAAGTTTACGCAGACCTCACTAGATCGACGACTTGGGGAAGTTGGCGGGAAAAGTTTCGCTCGGGGAGAACTCTATCCTTATTTTCTAGGTCTTTTCAAGACAGATTAGTTTAAGTAGAGAACCTAGGAGAGGCACAAGTCTAGCCAGTGGACAACTCTAAACTCTGATTTTTAATCATGTGGAGTAAATTGAAAGATGTCAATTTGTCATCCCTATATATTATCACTAAATTTGACAGATGCAAAATGTATAGAAACCTGACACTTGCATCAGTCAGTTTACTCCACATGATTAAAAATCAGAGTATAGGCTGAAATGTTGCAGATGATGTCGGACACACCGGTCACCTCAAAAGAGGCACTAAATCGTTGCGTAACTGCTTTACTATGGAGATCCCACAGGGTGGATCGACGACCTGGTTAAGATCTTAAGAATCTCTTGGATGCGCGCGTTTCAGGACAATCTAGATACAGACCTCTTAGCTGAAACAACGATGTTATGATCTAACGGCACGCCTCAACAGACGGCACCACAGTCGCTGCACAGCTGCGGCATCTCGGCGCAGACCTCGCGGCGAGGCCTGGAAGCCGGCGGCCACGGCGAAGCACCGCGCGCAGTGCGCGCACACCGCCGCGCTGATGTCGCCCGGCTTCGTGCACTCCGACAGCACGGGCACGCAGCGGGACATCGCTTCGTGGAGCACCTATGAGTAATATTGCATCTTATAGTTCTTCAAATTTTCGCGATGCATATAACTATTATTATTATAGACAGGAAATAACGTGAGACGAGTTCGCTTGTGGCCACGGCTGTTGTACGAGTAACTCAGCCGAAACGTAAAGCAGTAAGTACATAATAATGTGCTTAAAAATTTACGTTGCGTTAATTTCCCGTCTAAAATAATAAAAATAGTAATATTGCATTTATTTTTGTAACACAGATGTTTTGCACTTTATTCTTAAGTAAGTAAATAATGATAAGTGTGTAATACTTTTTGCTATTTCAGGTGGAAATAAATCTAGTAAATCTATCTAATTTTTTTTTATGTGATAGGTAGCAGACGAGCAGGCGGATCACCTGATGGTAAGCAATTGCCGCCGCTCATGGACACTTGCAACACCAGTGGAGTTACAAGTGCGCTGCCAACCTTTTATCCCCTTCCCCCCGGGTGGGCCTCCGGTACCCTCACTCACTCGGCGACACACAGCACAGGGGCTGCTTCACGCCGGTTTTCTGTGAGGCAGTGGTATCACTCCGGTCGAGCCGGCCCATTCATGCCGAAGCGTGGCTCTCCCACAGTTAGGATTTTCAAGTAGTGGTCAATATTTTAGACAGCGACCTCTCTGATCTCGCAGATGTTCATGGGCAGCGGTGATTACTTACCAGCAGGTGGTCCGCTTGCTCGTTTGCTGCCTCTAGTATAAAAAAAGTATCTTCATTGAATATTACTATACCTACTAAATTGATGAGAATATCGTCAGCTCGTGTATATTATATTACACGTAATAAGTATTATACGTATCAAATTAAGACATAAATCGATCGTGATCAATTTGGTCTTTTTAACCCTTTATGGGGCTCTGTCGATATGTTAGACACCACATTTTGACCCTTATGTGTTGGAGATAAGGTCCAAAGCTCGCAGGCGGCCGGCAGCAGCGCGGGCGCGTCGCTCGCCGCGAACACTTGTCCGCCTGCCACCTGAGTCACGAGCGTGTCGCACCTGCAAGCCGCCCTCTCGCCTCAGCTCCTCGGCGTTGAGCGCGGAGCAGGCGACGGTGGCGTGCGCCAGCTCGCAGGCGGCCGGCAGCAGCGCGGGCGCGTCGCTCGCCGCGAACACTTGTCCGCCTGCCACCTGAGTCACGAGCGTGTCGCACCTGCAAGCCGCCCTCCTCGCCTCAGCTCCTCGGCGTTGAGCGCGGAGCAGGCGACGGTGGCGTGCGCCAGCTCGCAGGCGGCCGGCAGCAGCGCGGGCGCGTCGCTCGCCGCGAACACTTGTCCGCCTGCCACCCTGAGTCACGAGCGTGTCGCACCTGCAAGCCGCCCTCTCGCCTCAGCTCCTCGGCGTTGAGCGCGGAGCAGGCGACGGTGGCGTGCGCCAGCTCGCAGGCGGCCGGCAGCAGCGCGGGCGCGTCGCTCGCCGCGAACAGCTGCTCCGCCTCCGCCTCCAGGCGGGCCGTGCGCAGCAGCTGCGGGTAGCCGGCGTACTTGTACGGGGCTAGGACTGGAAAATTATACAGAATACACTTATAAATGCTGTCATTTAAAAGTACCTACGCAAAAAGAAGACGTAAGTAAGAGCGACCCGACCGCCCCGCGGGGAGCTAACGCCCGAAAACATTAGTGTGAGGAAGTCACTGGCAAGTCGCCAACGCTCAAAGGATGCTGGTGTGAGGTCACAATAAAATGCCATTGAAGTATAAAATGTGACGAGCTTTTAGACTGCCCACCGAAATCTATAGACCCAAACACATTCGTTTTATTGAGTGGCAAACTTTGAATGACTTTGACTAAATCAGTTACTAGTGGCCCGCCCCCACTTTGTTTCGGAACGTAATTTTGCTATACATGCCAATAGATGGCCCTGGGGGTAGATTCGCTTCTCGCTAGTGTTTCGAGTTTTCGATTTTACATATAAGATTTGCTGATGTCTATAGAATGTATTGTACCCTTTATAAATAGTATAGAGAATAGTTTACTTAGACATAGAGATTACTGTTATTATTCCAGTGACTTACCATCAGAGTACCTCCTGAAGAGAATGGTCTGCGTGCGCAGTATGAGCACGATGTTGTTGGCGTTGGGCCCGTCGCCCGTCCACACGTTGCGGCTGCATAGGAACTCGTACGCTTGGTTCACCGCTTCGAAGCGATCCTGACAAACATAACGTTACAATCAAAATTGACAGTCAACTAATGGCGAAACTAATACAGGTTTATTGGAATATATCAATCGATACAAATTAGATAGTTTTTTAGATTTTCGCGTTGCATTATAACTATAAATTATTAAAACGGGAATTAACGCGACGTTTATTTTTAAGTACATTGTATGTACTTACTGCTTGACGTTTCGGCTACGTTGCAGCAGCCGTGGTCACAAGCGAACTAAGCTTCGCTAAAACGGGAATTAACGCGACGTTTATTTTTAAGTACATACGATACAAATTAGATCAACAACTACTATATTGTCATTTTAAATAGGTAGGCTAACTGACGACCAAAATTCAGATACTAACTTCAAGTGCATTGTTAAAAGGGTCAAAAGGATAAGCTAAAATAATGGCATTGAACATTTCGTAGCAGCGGCCATCATTAATCGGCGGCCATCAAATATACCTAAATAGGCCGACTATTGCAACTTTCTAACAAAAAGAAACAAAATTCAAATCGATTCATCCATTCGGGAGCTACAATGAAAGACACAGAGACACGTCAAACTTTTAAAACCCTGTCATTTTACTGTCGGAGGTTAAAACATCTCTGTCGCATACTTGTTTAGCCGTATCGTCTCCTTGTATTGCTCCACTTTGAATCATTACAAACTTACTTAAACACGTGATATTCCGACTGAAATAGTGTCTCAGACAACATAATTTAAAATTAAGTGCAGTAAATCAATATTGGAAGAACGAGGCTCTCCTTACACAAGTATAATTAAATTGATTACGCTCTGGGAGGCCCCGGCGATCTGTATGTTATAGTCTACGGCAGGAACGTGTAGTTATGACCTTGAGTGCGCAGAAACCAATTTTCATAGAAAGTCTTCTTTTTTACAAGTGCGCAAAATAACGGTCATCGCTATACTTTCGTGCCTCCAGGCCAGCTACAATGATTTACTGAAACAAAGCTTATTTTATTTTTATTTTTAATATGAGTTAACACTCACCCGGCCCTCGGGGTTCTTGTCGGGGTGGTACTGCTGCGCCAGGCGGTAGTAGGCCTTGCGCACGGCGGCCTCGTCGTGCTGGCTGCCGCTCAGCCCCAGCACGGAGTAGGCCTCGCTCGCCGTCATGGACGGGGGCTTCTTCTCCACCTCGCGCCGCCACGCATCCAGCACGTCTTTTAGGAGGCCAACCTAAGAAAAAGAAGTAATGATGATGATACGGGAGTTCGATAGATGGCATTATACCCAAAACTGGAATTCAATACCAAAAAATCTACTACAATGTTGCTACTGCAATAAAATGATCGTACCATAGTATACCCTTTTTTTCTAAAAACACTCGCTGACATAATTTATTTATTGGTAATTTTGATTCTATAAATAAAAAAATAATTTTATTTACTTTTTTTCACGTAAATACAAGACCCTTTAATAAAAACTTAACCATCCGTAATTTTAATTTTCAAAGATGGTATTGCGCTTGTAACAACACTTCAGGTGTTAATAACATTTGGTATCTACCTATATTTTAACAATGTATGGAAACTTGACACTTTAGTCTGCTTAATAAGAAAAATAATGCCAAAAAGGTTGGCGAAACCTTTTTTTTTTTAAATGGCCTGTATTGTGTTCATGACACATTTAATTTTGCCAATGTCAAGTGTAGTTTGATAAAGTGTAGTCAACAGTCGAAGTCAGTCGAAGTCACAGTCACTCAATAAAACGCCGGTGTTTACGTTTTAATGTCCTAAGGATTCTGTGGAGACTATTTTTAACAAAGCCGGTAGGTTTTAAGACTCTATTAAGTCAAAGCAAATTGTTCACGTGACAACTCACTCGACACACAATAGCAGTGTTAAAAACGACACAATTCAATGATTCTTATATTAATATCACCCCTGCGGCACCTTCACTGCACAAAGTAACACCAAATGTGTACACTAAAAACCACTAGATACTAATTAAAATCTTTGGATTGCATCAGCCGATGCGGCTTGTTTCACAGTTACCACAGAATCCCCTTGGCGAACCTTAAGACGCCACTTTTTTTTTTTTTTTTTTTTTGGTTTTCTATGGACTTGAGCCCGCGCACGGTGACGGCCGCGCGTGTGATTCCGCCAACGTCAAGTGTTTCGAGAGACACGTTATTTCTAAAAGAAAATGGCCGGTTACAAAGAGATTTTCTATTTTATAATCTTCTTCTTTTTTTTTTAACACAAGTACAACACAACGACAACACATTAATAACATAACAAGAAACAGGGGAGGAAGTTATAGTTTTATTTCATACATACTTATATATTTACATAAATATTTTAGGTAAAGAAAAAAAGGTTAAGTTAATACATAAGTTATAGTTTTATTTCATACATACTTATATATTTACATAAATATTTTAGATAAAGGGAAAAAGGTAGAGTTAATAAATATGAGAAGTTGATAGGGCGGGGAATTTTGGAGGGAAGTACGTCATATAGGGACGTAGAATATTTGGGACAGCTGAAAAATATATGGTCAGTGGTACCCTCGTCTAAACCGCATTCACAGATGGAACTGTCTTTTATGTGAATTTTATTCAGGAACACTGGTGTGCATGCGTGACCTATCCGGAGGCGGCATATTGTTGATATAACCCGTTTTTCGTATAGCCTGTACTTCGCACTAAAGAACCATGGTCTCCTGGGTATCGAGGACTGGATACTTTTGTACAAGCGGCCTTTGGATCTCGAAGACTCGTTGAAACAGGTTTGCCAGTTTTCCGCTAAATCTTTCGTAGCACGTGGCAAGACATCATAAGCAATCACAGAAGTGGTGGGTGTACCACTAATGACAGATTCTTTTGCCCACATGTCAGCCTGTTCATTACCACTTATCCCACAGTGGCCTGGGATCCACGATAAAACAATTTCAATATGTTTGTTGAGGCACTGATAGAGGGCCTCTTTAATTTTTAAAATAACCGGGGAGATACTTTTCAATTTGAAACACGTTACTAGTTAGCGCCTGGAGGGCACTTTTGGAGTCTGAAAAAATTAATGCATTTTTTAAGTTGTGGTCGAGGATGAAGAGGACAGCTTCAAGGATCGCTAGCGCCTCACCAGTAAACACCGAGGATTCTTTTGGAGACTTGAAACTGAGGACCACTTTGTACTTAGGGATCCACACCGCACTACCAACCGGGCTATCATCCATCGCTTTGGAGGCATCAGTATATATGGGCAGCCATTGCTGCCAATCCCTATTTAAGCGTTGGGTGAACTTTTCGTTAGCAAGAGGGTCATTTTTGGTAATTCCAAAATCAAGAATAATTTCAGGCTCCAAGATCAGGGCATCATAATTAGTTTTGAAAATAGGGTTAGTTTCTAATTGTAACATTGGGTATGACAAAGAACGAAGTTTTCTAAGGCTTTGTATAATTCTAGGAGGGTCTTTATGGGTCCAGTACTTGCTTGAAACATCGGAGATCAGATCAGATAGAGCTTGAAGGCGGGGCAGAAGGGGGTGGCAAACTGACTGGTTTGTTTTAAAAATGAATCTATCTGATAAATACTGACGTCGGAGATCTAATGGGGTTCCACGCATTCCACTTGCAAGGCGTTAATTGGGGAGGGACTTCATGGCACCGAGAATTATCTAAGAGCTCTTGCTTGAATCTTATCAATCCTATGGAGTGCCTCTTTACTGCAAGGTTCCAGTAAAAAGGACCCGTAATCGAGGTGACTTCGGACTATGGCATTGTATAGGAGTTTTTGACTATACGGATGGGACCCCCACCAGACACCGGAAAGGGACCTTAGGACGTTTAAACTGTTTTCGCATTTTTGGACCACATAGTTGAAGTGAGGGAGGCCAGACAACTTGGAATCAAGGATGACACCGAGGAATTTAACTTTGTCTTCGATCGCAATAGGTTGATTTTCAAGGAGTATTTCAATGTTCGGGATATGTCTTTTCCTTGTAAATACCACAATGTTACACTTAGGTATAGACAAACTTAAACCGTGTTCACCCAACCAGACATTTAAATAATATAACGCGGAATTTAGCCTATATGAATGTCCTCAATAGAACCACCGGATGAGTAAAGGCACAGGTCATCGGCGTATTGGAGGATGTGGCTAAAGCACGATACACTTTGCTCCAGGTCATAGGTGTACAGACTATATAGGATTGGACTTAAAACGGATCCTTGCGGGAGACCTTGCCATACATTTCTTGGAGGAAGGATATGGTTAAAATACCTGATTTTAAGCATTCTGCCCGTCAATAGATTGATTGCGCAATGGACTAACCTCACGGGAAGACTCAATCGAAGTAACTTCTCCCTGAGCACCGGAAGTTGAACATTGTCGTAGGCAGATGCAATGTCCAAGAAAACCCCTACTAGGTACTCATTTTTTGTGAAGGCCGTTCTAATATCTGTAACTAAATACCTAAGCTGTCCAATCGTACCCCTAGACTTACGGAAGCCGAACTGGGTGCGCGCTAAATACCTCGACTCTCAACTAACCACTCAAGACGGATTTTAATTAAGTGTTCAAGGATTTTGGATAGGGTGGAGGAAAGGGCTATTGGTCTATAGGATGAGGAATTTTTTGGGTCCTTCCCTGGCTTTAATAGTGGGATAATGAGCTGGGATTTCCATGATTCCGGGAATTCGCCAGATACAAAAATCAAGTTAATTAGATCCAGGAAGACTTTTTCTCCTACGGGACCAAGGTGGGAAATAAAGGAGTATGGAATACCGTCTTCGCCTGGGGGCAGAGGTCCCTAAGACCTCGTATAGCGCAGTGAAGCTCAGGCAATGAAAAAGGGAGATCAAATCTATCCTCACACGATATGACAGGGGGAGGCGATGGGAGACAATCTCTAATGGGAGCAGTGGGAGGGGATAGTTTATTAGCAAAATCGTTCAACCACTCAGATGGGTCATTGGAGGAGGGGGACGGACCAACAAGGGAGCCACGGAACCGTCTGACGTTTTTCCAAATAAGGGTTGAAGGGGTTCTAGGAGCTAAGTTTTCGCAGAAATTGATCCACCCTTTTTTCTTCTTTTTACTCAGCTCTCGCTTCGTACGCGCAGCAACTTGTTTATAATGCAGATAGTTCTCCTCAGTCATTGATGCTTTGTATTGTTTTTCGGCTTCCTTTCGGCGAGCAACTAAAACCGAGCAATCAGAGTCCCCACCACGGAGGTGGAGCTAATTTGGTTCTATTAGGTTTCCTAACTGGAATACTGGCATCAGCCGCGTTTGACAAAGCCTCAATGAATGAGGAGTATCTATCCTCGAGAGTCATTGGAGAGCCGTCCAATCTGGAAAGTATTGAATCCGCTGTTATTGAATATTTTAACCAGTCAGCATCGCGGACTACATATTTAAGGCGAGGCGGGGGGGCGGTATAGGGGATGGTGGATGAAGGCTTCGATATTATAATTGGGAAATGGTCACTACCATGGGAATGGGAAAGGGTTCTCCATGAACAAAGGGATGAAAGGTTAGAAGAGCACAAAGAGAGATCGACCGCGGACCGAGGATCCTGAGAGGGCGCAGTTAATCTTGTTGGGGAACGTCATTTAGTAGGCAAAGGTTATAATCGTCGAATAGATCCATTAATTCAGAAGCGAAAGCATCACATGAGTGAGAGCCCCATGCGATGTGGTGTGCATTAAAATCGCCTAAAACATGATAGGAAGCGGGAGGGAAGAGAGAATACGGCGGAGATCCGGAATAAGAGCTAAAGAAGGGTGGGGAATGTAAATAGATAAGATAGATATGTCCATGACTCGAACAGCCACGACGTTAAAAACCGGGCTGTGAGTCGGGATAGAAAGGGAGTTATAAATAAAAGATTTCTTAACTAATAGGGCACTACCTCCGTAGCCATCGTCCCTGTCATCCCTGAGACAGGCATAACCAGAGACCCGGAACCGGGACCCAGGCTTAAGCCATGTCTCCGAAATGGCAGCAACTGCCACGGAGTGTTTATTGAGTATGTATATAATTTCGTTCATTTTATGACGGATACTCTTACAGTTCCATTGCAGAAACTGCGCAGTCTCCGTCATCGCCATCCTGAGAATGGACTTCTAGCGGCGGTACTAATCTACTAAGCTTGGAAAGTTGGTGGGCAACGTTGGGCGGTATAGCATCGCTGAATTTAGATATAATTTGTATAAGTGTACTGATTAAGGATTCTATTAAAAAGTCGTTACCTGTGGCTAGGGAGGGGTTCTGGGGATTTTGAAGAGCACAACCATTTGGCAGGGAAGAAGACGGGGTACTAATTATGGCCTGATGAGCGTGCCTATCATAGCCTCTGGTTGGCGGGGTTCTAGCGCGCGGGCTTAGGGTTACGGTCTTTCTATATGCTTTTGACATGGAGGGAGGGGGATGGCATGGGGGAGGGACAGATGACTGGGATGGGGTTACCTGAGAGAAAGTGACGTTCTTGACAGCATCACTATATGGTCGTCTTACGTTGGCTACACGGGCAGACGCGTCAAAGTACGATACGCTCTCTTGAGACATGAGTAATTAATCTGCCTTTGTCGCGTTTGTTCCGGGCAGCATCTGCTCGTGGCAAAATGCGTCCCTGAGCAATGCAGGCACGTAGAAGCTTCTTCTAAAATGTCACAGCTATCGCCAGTATGTTCTTGAGCACAGCGGAAGCAACGAGGCTTTGAGCGGCACTGAGACTTCACATGACCAAAGCGACAGCAGCTGAAGCACTGAATAGTTGGCAACTGATACGTATGAACAAGCATAGATGTGTGGTATGAGTAGATTTTTTCAGGCAGCATTTGGCCAGAGAAGGTCAGCACCACCGACTGAGTTGGGGTCCAAGTAACGTTACCGTTAGTGATCTTTTTTTTATTAAGTCTCCGTGCTTTTAAATTACGCCGCACCTTTCTGGTAATTCCACAGACTCGATAAATTCGTCAAGTGATAGGTCAACTGGGACGCCATGGGTTATTCCCATACGAGTTACAATATAAGTTGGATGGTGGCCGTGAACCTATTTGAGGAGAGGAAGTCCGAGGAGGCAAAGTCATTCGCTGAAGAGCTCGATGTAAACTCAACAGAAATACGATTTCTACCGACATTTTTTTATTCCGTCCTTGACGATGTTCCTTATACCTTTTTTGTGTAGGAGCTGACCAAATTTGATTCCCCTAATGGCGGTCCCCGCAGCTGGGTCTGGTTCGGATCTAGAAACGTGTACAACAAACGGTCCGCAGTCGTTTTCAGTGTAACGCCGTGATTCAGAGAAACTGGGATGTGTATAGATAGACTGCATTGACGCAGACGTATCTATATCATTGATGTTTCTGTGACGCTTGTCGGGATTGGAGACGTTCGAGTTCTCCAAAGGCAGCTTGTGCTTACGGGTCTCGCCTACACTAACGGCACTATTATGGTTTTGTTGGCTACAAAACATATCTTTAAGTGGTGGGTCATCCATTATGACAACCCTACCAGGAAGAGGTTATAAAGAATAAATAAATATATTTAATGAGAAGTTAGTATTAATAACTTACCCAGACAACAGCAACACAGAGTTAGGAAGCAAAGAAGAACAAGAATATAGAATCTACAATAGCAAGGGCACAACAAAAAAATTATCGAATTCAACACGTGTGTCACTCAACGCCAAAACTTTGACAGTCATCAAGACGCCACTTAAAAATGACATAAGTGACTTTAACAGATTTGACAATGACGTATCTGTCGTAGATTTTTTGGTCTTGAATTTCAGTTTAGAGTATAGTTTGACGAATTTGTTTGAAAATACTTATGATTTGTCACATTATCACAATCATAAGGGTTTTGCAAATGCAAAAAAATGATAGATGGCGTTACGTTGACGCCAGGTCCAACTTTGACGACATGTTTTTCATACATAAATAACGTCATAATTTTGACATGATACGTTAAATGTAACCTGCACTCGTTGTTGGATCCAATCGGTATTCGTCGCACGCTTGGTGCGGTTCGGGCGTACGGGGTAAACCCTTTACCGGGCTGCTTCTCGTGCCATCTTGTGGCACGGGCTGGATCGTTGTTGGACCTGACGTCAAAGTAACGCATCTATTGGATGCATTAGCAAAAACCCTCATTAACAAAGCCCGTACGAAGAAGAAGTAACCATTAATTACCGGGTCAGGAATAGGCCAGTCGGGGAAGCGCAGGGTGTCGCACAGGTGTCTCAAGTTAGAACATGTTGCGAACAGCTCGCGCTCCAGGTGCGGGTAGCGCAGGCCGGACGGCGAGGTACGGGTACCGCGCCGCCACGTGCGCCCGCAGGCGCGGTGTGAACTCGCCGATGTGGGCCGCCACTTTCATTATGAGGATGCGTCTGGGAATATAAGTGAAGATCAGACAACATCGCAAATACTTTTTTATTTGCGTTATTTGCGATGTTGTGTGTGTTGAGATTGACGGGAATGAGCGCCCGCCACTATGGTTCGCCAAGGAGTTGGTTGCATCTAAAGCAATCGCTTTATACACCGGCGTCAAAAAAATCGAACATCTGCTAGTTTTCATACTAACGCGCTCATATCACGGCTTCGTACTATATAAAAAGTAAAACATTGATTGCAATATTTTTTACGTATCATGGTTTATATGCCGTCTGTTAATCATTTCTTAAATTAGTCGTGAAAACTTCTAATTTTCCAAAACACTAAAAAAGTTAAAGCTATGTTCTTGTCCCATACAATGTTCTATGGAGCTGAAAAACTGATTACTTTTGAATTTTTTGGACGAATCAAGTAATTTCCTGGATGATGAAAATATTGGATTTAAAGACGAGCATATATTGGTAATGACCTTAAAAATATTGTAATAAAATGTTTACTTTTTAATATACGAAGCTGTGATATGAGCGCGTTAGTATGAAAAACTACGCAGATGTGCGATTTTTTTGACGCGAGAGTAGTTCGTGGTACGTCAGTGCGGGGCGCGTCGCTCGCCGCGAACACTTGTCCGCCTGCCACCTGAGTCACGAGCGTGTCGCAACTGCAAGCCGCCCTCTCGCCTCAGCTCCTCGGCGTTGAGCGCGGAGGCGGCGACGGTGGCGTGCGCCAGCTCGCAGGCGGCCGGCAGCAGCGCGGGCGCGTCGCTCGCCGCGAACACTTGTCCGCCTGCCACCTGAGTCACGAGCGTGTCGCACCTGCAAGCCGCCCTCTCGCCTCAGCTCCTCGGCGTTGAGCGCGGAGCAGGCGACGGTGGCGTGCGCCAGCTCGCAGGCGGCCGGCAGCAGCGCGGGCGCGTCGCTCGCCGCGAACACTTGTCCGCCTGCCACCTGAGTCACGAGCGTGTCGCACCTGCAAGCCGCCCTCTCGCCTCAGCTCCTCGGCGTTGAGCGCGGAGCAGGCGACGGTGGCGTGCGCCAGCTCGCAGGCGGCCGGCAGCAGCGCGGGGCGCGTCGCTCGCCGCGAACACTTGTCCGCCTGCCACCTGAGTCACGAGCGTGTCGCACCTGCAAGCCGCCCTCTCGCCTCAGCTCCTCGGCGTTGAGCGCGGAGCAGGCGACGGTGGCGTGCGCCAGCTCGCAGGCGGCCGGCAGCAGCGCGGGCGCGTCGCTCGCCGCGAACACTTGTCCGCCTGCCACCTGAGTCACGAGCGTGTCGCACCTGCAAGCCGCCCTCTCGCCTCAGCTCCTCGGCGTTGAGCGCGGAGCAGGCGACGGTGGCGTGCGCCAGCTCGCAGGCGGCCGGCAGCAGCGCGGGGCGCGTCGCTCGCCGCGAACACTTGTCCGCCTGCCACCTGAGTCACGAGCGTGTCGCACCTGCAAGCCGCCCTCTCGCCTCAGCTCCTCGGCGTTGAGCGCGGAGCAGGCGACGGTGGCGTGCGCCAGCTCGCAGGCGGCCGGCAGCAGCGCGGGCGCGTCGCTCGCCGCGAACAGCTGCTCCGCCTCGGCTTCCAGGCGCGCGGTGCGCAGCAGCTGCGGGTAGCCGGCGTACTTGTACGGGGCTAGGACTGGAAAATTATACAGAATACACTTATAAATCCTATCATTTAAAAGTATGTCAAAAAGAACACGAACTAAGTAAGTAAGAGCGACCCGCCCCGCGGGGACGCAACGCCCGAAAATACTAGTGTAAGGAAGTCACTGGCAAGTCGCCAACGCTCAAAGGATGCTGGTGTGAGGTCACTATAAAAATGCCATTGAAGTAAAATGTGACGAGCTTAAGACTGCCCACCGAAATCCATAGACCCACATTCGTTTTATTGAGTGGCAAACTTTGAATGACTTTGACTATATCAGTTACTAGTGGCCTGCCCCCACTTTGTTTCGGAACGTTATTTTGCTATGCCAATAGATGGCGCTGGGGGTAGATTCGCTTCTCGCTAGTTCGAGTTTTCGATTTGTAAATAAGATTTGCTGATGTCTGTAGAATGTATTGTACCCTTTATAAATAGTATAGAGTATAGTTTACCTAGCCGACCTAGACGATATCCTATTTATAACTTTTTAACTATAAAATTTTCTACGCCACTAGTGGCAGAATATGCAGGATATATTCTATATTGTAACATCTTAATGTTACCATATTTTAAGAAATTAAACATTTCATTTCATAGAGATTACTCTTATTATTCCAGTGACTTACCATCAGAGTACCTCCTGAAGAGGATAGTCTGCGTGCGCAGTATGAGCACGATGTTGTTGGCGTTGGGCCCGTCGCCCGTCCACACGTTGCGGCTGCATAGGAACTCGTACGCTTGGTTCACCGCTTCGAAGCGATCCTGACATACAAAACGTTACAATCAAATTGGCTGTTGACAAAGTTGTACGGATATTGTATTTTATACCACCACTATGTAACAGTAAAATAAGACTGATTTGAATAACGAAACTAATACAGGGTTATTTGGATGATTATATCAATCGATACAAATTAGATCAACTACGACTATACTGACATTTTCAATAGATAGACTAAACTAACGACTACTACTGACTAATTTTACAACATAATTTAAAATTAAGTGCAGTAAATCAATATTGTTAACATGTCGTGGTGCGAGGGCTTCGTGCTATTTGCCCCACGACTATCTCGCGCGATGGACGATGAGGGAAAGTCCAAGGGGTTTTAGTCGGTAAACCCCCCGCCGTCATGCGGGGGGGAGTCCGACATAAACCGTCCGCCCCCTGGCGGACGGATATGCGTAACGCATTTCCCTGGGTTACCAAAAAAAAAGGTATCTCCCTACACAAGTACCATTAATTGGGTATTTGACTAAATTTTTTTATGTGTTTAATCAAAAGACGCCTCAATTTAAGAAACATCGTTGAAAGAATCACTTGATTCTCATTTGAATTACCTGAGATATCACAACTTTAAGAGCACATATTTTGGGCAAGCCCAAAAACGCTCTATACAAATGGCTATTGTATTGTGACGTCACAACGCAAACTCTTGTATGCGCGTCTAGTAAATTATGTATGGTAGCTATATCAAATGTTTCGTTTAAGTAAATGGTTTTATAATAAAAGTTGGTGGAAAATGAACGGGTAGTTCAATGATATAATTATTATTTTTTAATTTTATACTTAAAAAATGGACTTGCCTATGAAACTTTGAATGCTCACAAAACCAGCTAGACGATACATTTTTAACTGAAAATGTTGGCCATTGGTTGTTATTTACCAATATTTTAATAGAGTATCAATATTTTTTACTAAATTGAGATTAGTCAAATACCCAATTGATTACTTTCTGGGAGGCCCCGGAGATCAGTATGTTAATGATTTACTGAAGATAAAGATAAAGATATATTTATTTGTTCAAACATGTGTACAAAGGTTGTTACATACAAAATAAGTTTCAACATGTCGTACCTTAGCGGCAAATTAAAAATTAAAATCCCCTATTATTATTACTAAAATGTTACACAATTCAAAATTATTATAAAATCAAATCAGACAACGAATTATATTAAGGCACATGTCAAATTTGTCACTAAAGAAGTCCGTCAAATTATAATAACATTTTTCAATTAATAAATTCTTAAGCTTCGGTCTAAATTCATTGAAGTCAGTACTTTTTAATGTCATTGGAATTTGAATTGGAAACAAAGCTTATTTTATTTTTATTTTTAATACTAGCTTTTGCCCGCGACTTCGTTCGCGTGGACTTCAGGTTCGTAGAAACCTCAAAAATTGTAGCTTATGTGTTATTCTGATGTATTAACTATATTGTGGTAAAGTTTCATTCAAATCCATTCAGTAGTTTTACGTGAAAGAGTAACAAACATCCATACATCCACACTTACAAACTTTCGTCTTTATAATAGTGGTAGGCAACTACTGCAATGGACAGGAAAATCTTTCTAGACAAAACAAAAGGTCCTAATACATTCCACCCCCGAATAGAAGATTTCCCACCTCTAAAACCCCCCAAGCATTCTACACAACAGGTTACAAACAACCAGAAAACAAACACTCCTCGCACATCTCGAAAGCTACCCAAAACTGAAAATGAAAGAGTAGAGAATATGCATTCTCAGTCAACAAGCTCACTAGAGCAAATTATAATAAAACAATCAGAAAAGATAGACATCCTTATTCAACAGATAGGGACCCTAATGGGCCTCCTTACCACACTAATAGCCCGGCAGTCGCCATGAAATATCTACGTATTGGATCATGGAACATAAATGGCTTACCTCCCAATAAGCAAGAAGCAGAGCTATTAATAAACCACAACAAATTAGATATACTATTAATATCTGAAACACATATGACAGACACAAAAACTATTAAAATTAAAGGATACAATACGTACTATGCCAATCATCCAGATGGTACATCACATGCTGGAGCCGCTGTGATAGTCAAGGAACACATAAGACACCATGTCATCACAAGCTATACTCATGCTCATATACAAGCCGCAATAATAACTGTAGATGACTGGCAGGGTTCACTAAATGTTGCCGCAGTATACTGTCCACCAAGACATCGCATTGATGAACAAATGTTTACCGAATTCTTCAGAGAACTTGGGAGCAGATACATAGTAGGGGGAGACTGGAATTCCAAAAACACATTCTGGGGCTCTCGTTTGACGACTACCAGAGGTCGGGAACTAAAAAAGTCAATTGATGGAAATGTTCTCAATGTAATTTCAACAGGGGAACCAACCTACTGGCCATCTGACCCGAATAAAACCCCGGATCTCATTGACTTTTTCGTCACTAAAGGTATGTCAGGACTCTACACAAAGGTTGAGTCATGTTTAGATGGATCCTCAGACCATACACCTGTGATATGCACAATAAGCACTACAGTCATTTGGAAAAAACCTCGCGATTCAATATATAACCATAAAACCGACTGGGAAGCCTTTCGAGACTACATCAATGAAAACGCTGATTTATGCAGACCTCTCCAAACGGTAAATGAAATAGAAGATTTCACTTTTTATGCTACAAATCTCATACAAAAGGCGGCATGGCTGTCGACCCCAGTCACACCGTATAAGCCACAAAGACAGGACACAACTCTGGAAATCCGAGAGACAATAGCTGCAAAAAGAAGATTGAGACACCGGTGGCACAATAGCAGGAGTCGTCAAGATAAAAACGCACTCAACAGGATGCAAAAAAGGTTGAAGGAAATTATAAAGGAAAACGAAAACAACACTCTACAAGATAAGCTTAGGACTCTATCCCCATACAAGACTGAAGATTACACGCTTTGGAAAATGACTAAATCACTTAAAAGGCCGAAGGAACACATACCTCCAATTCGACAAGCTGACGGCAATTGGGCGAGAAAACCCCAAGACAAAGCGGAGATATTTGCTGGATTTCTGAAAGATGTATTTGAACCCAACAAACCCGACAACTCAGAGTCTGAGAAGGAAGTTGATGAAGTCCTGAACGCACCCCAGCAGATGGCCCTCCCTCTAAAACTGGTGACTCCGGCAGAAGTAAGAAATGTTATACAACATTTAAAGATGAAAAAGGCACCAGGGTTTGATTTAATAACAGCAGAAGTCCTTAAACAATTACCAAAAAAAGGAATCATCTTGCTGACTGTTCTTTATAATGCTATGCTGAGACTTCAGTATTTTCCAACGCTGTGGAAAGTGTCCACTATAAACATGATCCCTAAAACGGGAAAACCCCTAACAGAGGTGTCATCGTATAGACCCATAAGTCTACTTCCCCTACTTTCAAAAGTCTTTGAGAAATTGATTTTGACGAGACTACTGCCAATATTACAAGAACAAAAGGTCATACCAGACCATCAATTTGGCTTTCGCGCAAATCATGGGACCACAGAACAGGTACACAGAGTAGCCCATACAATACGCCAGGCGCTGGAAAGAAAGGAATACTGTTCAGCTGTGTTTCTTGACATTCAGCAAGCTTTCGATCGCGTATGGCACAAAGGACTTCTAAGTAAGCTAAAACTTCACCTGCCAAATACTGCATACATGCTATTGAAATCGTACCTGCATAATCGAATCTTTCAGGTCAAATTCGATGATTGTCTGTCATCTATCTGTGAAATAAAAGCAGGAGTGCCACAGGGTTCTGTATTGGGTCCTGTCCTATACACAGTTTTCACCGCTGACTTGCCAGCCGCAGAAGGAGTTGTGACTGCAACATATGCAGATGACACTGCAGTCCTCTCCTGCTCAGAAAACCCAAACACTGCATCCATTAGACTCCAAGGAAGTCTAAATGCAATTGGAGTATGGCTGAAGAAGTGGAGAATTCGAGCCAGTACAACTAAGTCGGTCCATGTAACGTTTGCACTAAGGAAAGGAGACTGCTCCCCAGTAACACTTGATGGTGCTGTCCTGCCAACGGATACATCCGTCAAATACTTGGGCATGCACCTAGATAGGAGACTTACCTGGCGAAACCATATAAAAGCCAAAAGAGAACAAGCAAACAAAAAGTTTGCAGATATGTATTGGCTCCTGGGGCGAAAGTCAACACTAAGTCTGGAAAATAAACTCCTTATATACAAATGTATCCTTAAACCGATTTGGACATATGGCATACAACTCTGGGGTTCAGCAAGTCACTCAAATATAGAAATCCTTCAACGCTACCAGAACAAAGTTTTGAAAACTCTCACCAATGCGCCATGGTTCACGAGGAATGCTGAAGTGCATGAATACCTAGAAATGCCTACAGTAAAGGAAGAAATAGAGAGGTCCTCTATAGCCTACAAAAAACGTCTAGAACGACACAGCAATCATCTGGCTACTAAGCTCATCAATACAGACAACTGCTTGTTTCGGCTGAAAAGAATGCGATTGGCATCCATATAAAGGCTCTGAAAGATATAGGGTACGAGAGGACACATCATAGGGTGTGCTCTCTCTAAAATGAATTTAATGATCTTCACCAAATCTGATTAAAGCCACCTGGGCTGATTGTAGATAGAATTAAAAAAAAAAAAAAAAAAAAAAATAGTGGTAGGATATGAGTTAACCCACTCACCCGGCCCTCGGGGTTCTTGTCGGGGTGGTACTGCTGCGCCAGGCGGTAGTAGGCCTTGCGCACGGCGGCCTCGTCGTGCTGGCTGCCGCTCAGCCCCAGCACGGAGTAGGCCTCGCTCGCCGTCATCGACGGCGGCTTCTTCTCCACCTCGCGCCGCCACGCGTCCAGCACGTCTTTTAGAAGGCCAACCTAAGAAAAAAACAAGTAATCATGATGATACGGGAATTCGATAGATGGCATTATACCCAAAACTGGAATTCAATAACAAAAAATCTACTACAATGTTGCTACTGCAATAAAATGATCGTACCATAGTATACCCTTTTTTTCTAAAAACACTCGCTGACATAATTTATTTATTGGTAATTTTGATTCTATAAATAAAAAAAAAAATATTTACTTTTTTTCACGTAAATACAAGACCCTTTAATAAAAACTTAACCGTCCGTAATTTTAGTTATCAAAGATGGTATTGCGCTTGTAACACTTCAGGTGTCAATAACATTTGGTATCTACCTACAACATTTTAACAATGTATGAAAACTTGACAGTTTAGTCTGCTTAATAAGAAAAATAATGCCAAAAAGGTTGGCGAAACCTAAAAACGTCATTAAAAATGACATAAGTGACTTTACAGATTTGACAATGACGTATCTGTCGTAGATTTTTTGGTCTTGAATTCCAGTTTAGAGTATTGTTTGACGACATTTGTTTGAAAATACTTATGATATGTCACATTATCACAATCAATGACGGTTTTTGCTAATGCAAAATCTGATAGATCGCGTTACGTTGACGTCAGGTCCAACTTTGACGACATTGTTTGTTCCATACGTAACATAACGTCATAATTTTGACATGTTACGTTAAATGTAACCAATGCACTCGTTGTTGGATCCAATCCGGTCTTCGTCGCACGCTTGGTGCGGTTCGGGCGTACGGGGTAAACCCTTTACCCGGGCTGCTTCTCGTACCCATCTTGTGGCACGGTGTTGGACTCGTTGTTGGACCTGACGTCAACGTAACGCCATCTATTGGATTGCATTAGCAAAAACCCTCATTAACAAAGCCCGTACGAAGAAGTAATTATCAATTACCGGGTCAGGAATAGGCCAGTCGGGGAATCGCAGGGTGTCGCACAGGTGTCTCAAGTAGAACATGTTGCAGAACAGCTCGCGCTCCAGGTGCGGGTAGCGTACTGCCGGGACGGCGAGGTACGGGTACCGCGCGGCCACGTGCGCCCGCAGGCGCGGTGTGAACTCGCCGATGTGGGCCGCCACTTTCATTATGAGGATGCGTCTGGGAATATAAGTGAAGATCAGACAACATCGCAAATAGCCGACGGGAATGAGCGCCCGCACTATGGTTCGTCAAGTGAGTTGGTTGCATCTAAAGCAATCTGCATGCATGCATCAAATCAAATGTGGGAGAGCCATGCTTCGGCATGAATGGGCCGGCTCGACCGGAATGATACCACTGCCTCACAGAAAACCGGCGTGAAGCAGCCCCTGTGCTGTGTTTCGCCGAGTGAGTGAGGGTACCGGAGGCCCACCCGGGGGGAAGGGGATAAAAGGTTGGCAGCGCACTTGTAACTCCACTGGTGTTGCAAGTGTCCATGAGCGGCGGCAATTGCTTAACATCAGGTGATCCGCCTGCTCGTCTGCTACCTATCACATAAAAAAAACATGGCAAATAACCGACGGGAATGAGCGCCCGCACTATGGTTCGTCAAGTGAGTTGGTTGCATCTAAAGCAATCGCTTTATAGTTCGTGGTACGTCAGGCTTTGGGGGAGTCTAGCAATGAGGGCTATCGCGTGTGAAAAGTCCTCTAGATGACGTACAGTAGAACTGAGGTCCACCTACATTTATTTTGTGTCATAATGTCACTTAAACAAGCAATGACGTTGAATTTGGATATTAGTCTAACAGTACGCCATCTAGCGGATTTCTCACACGTGATACCCCCCCCACACATTGATGCGACTGCTGGCCGATCTTTGAAAACCTTTACCATGGAAACCTGACAAACTGAATCTTGGTTACACATTACAAACTTCCCGAAACGTGCAGGTTTCCTCAAGATGTTTTCCCTCACCCTGAAAAACATCTTAGATAAGGCATAAAGTTGGAATTTTATGCTATGGTATCATACCTCATTTCCGAGTTCCAGATGGCTTCAGGTGTATCCCATTCGCCGAGGAAGATCTGCGCGAACTTCTCTGCGCCGTGGTTCTCCAGGTAGCACACCATCGCTTCCGGTAGTAGTTGGCCCAGTATCGATCGTTGCATTATGTCTGAATTTGTCTGACAAAATATAAAAATATTTTATATGATATTGAGATGTACGTAGAGCGTGTAGATCAAAGTATACGAAACTGTCAAATTTCTTCAATCGACACTCATCTTACTGTCTTAGGCACATTAAGTTGAATGTCAATTGAGGAAATTTGACAGGTTGTGATAACCTGATGTATAACTGTACATTCTCGCAATCGAATTAAGCTCCTATCGCTAAAGCGCCTACTCTCTGTTGGGTACGTGGCAAAAAACGGAACTAATGCCAATCACTTGGCAAAAACCTGGTTTAGTCCCGTTTATAATGAAGTGAAGTATTTGTATAATGCAACGCGAAAGTTCAAAAACATATAAATCAAACCTGGTCAGCGCGGAAGGCCTGCTTCATGTGCGTGAGGCGCAGGAAGCGCGCGATGGGCAGCAGGTTGGAGCCCGTGTACAGCAGCATGAAGTAGAACACGCCCGTCAGGTACAGCTTCGAGATCTCCGGGTTGTCCTGCATCACCTCGTACAGCAGGGTCGCCACCTGGAATGGTATCATCATTAATAAAAAATAAATTTAAAATTTCCCCGACACTCATTTTCTGACGACGGCCATCCTTGATGCGGCGGATTTGAAATTTGTCAAGATAAATATATTCTGCTACTCAAGCCCCTTTTATATGTTACCCATATTGTGGGAGTTGTGTTAAAACATATGCCGCCGTCACAATGATCCAAATCATTGTGACGGCGGCCATCTTGTATCGATTTTTATCTTAGCTATGTTGGATTGGAACACTCCCCCTTTATTCATCTTTCAAACAAAAAAAAAACAAAATGAAAATCGGTTCCTCTGTTCGGGAGCTACGATGCCGTAGACAGACAAACACACAGACACGTCAAACTTATAACACCCCGTCGTTTTTGCGTCGGTTGTTAAGAACGTTATTCCCTATTGCGTCCAAAGCTATCGTTAAGGCTTATTCCTACACTTGGAAGGCCTGCTGAGATGCCGTTTCACGCCCCTTCTCCACTTTGACTTTTTGACTGACTGACTTTTTGTTGACTTACCTTCTCCACCAGTATAGGGTCGAAGGTGAGCAGCAGCTGCACCACGTGCGCCAGGCAGGCGGGCTCCGACAGCAGCCGCTTCACCTTCGGCAGCGGCCTGATCACCGCGTCCTCTTCGTCTCTGCAAACCAACCAAAATAGGCATAAACTTGGATTCCATCCATACCACCTGGATGGTTGGCGGTCCTCTACCGTGCGCTTTCATCATCATCATCAGCCTGTTGCAGGTCACTGCTGGACCTACGTCCCCGAAGATCGATTTGGAGAGGCCTACGCCTCTCCAAATGCTCGCCACTTTGATCGATCTTCGGCTACTCGCATCCAGCTCCAGCCAGCCCTCTTACGCAGATCGTCACTCCATCTGGCCTGAGGCCGTCCTACACTACGTTTACCAAGACGCGGTCTCCACTCCAGAACTCGTTTACCCCAACGGTTTACATGACACTACCCCTGCGCTTTACACGACACTTTCTGCCACGAACCACCTCATAGTGGAATCAACTTCCCACAGCGGTATTTCCGAACGGGTACGACATCGCATACGCCAAATATCACAAAAAAACCTATTCAGAAGGAATGAAATTGCTCCGACCGGAGACCAGCCTCCACTTGAGCTGCGGGACTGTGTGTCGCACACTTGCGCACTCACCGACTCGGGTAGTACCGCGCGCAGGTGATGAGCAAGTCCAGTATGGTGGCGGCGAGCGCACTCTCGTCCAGCACGGGCGTGCCGCGCGCCGCCAGCGTCCACTTGAGCTGCGGGACTGTGTGTCGCACACTTGCGCACTCACCGACTCGGGTAGTACCGCGCGCAGGTGATGAGCAAGTCCAGTATGGTGGCGGCGAGCGCACTCTCGTCCAGCACGGGCGTGCCGCGCGCCGCCAGCGTCCACTTGAGCTGCGGGACTGTGTGTCGCACACTTGCGCACTCACCGACTCGGGTAGTACCGCGCGGCAGGTGATGAGCAAGTCCAGTATGGTGGCGGCGAGCGCACTCTCGTCCAGCACGGGCGTGCCGCGCGCCGCCAGCGTCCACTGAGCTGCGGGACTGTGTGTCGCACACTTGCGCACTCACCGACTCGGGTAGTACCGCGCGCAGGTGATGAGCAAGTCCAGTATGTGGCGGCGAGCGCACTCTCGTCCAGCACGGGCGTGCCGCGCGCCGCCAGCGTCCACTTGAGCTGCGGGACTGTGTGTCGCACACTTGCGCACTCACCGACTCGGGTAGTACCGCGCGCAGGTGATGAGCAAGTCCAGTATGGTGGCGGCGAGCGCACTCTCGTCCAGCACGGGCGTGCCGCGCGCCGCCAGCGTCCACTTGAGCTGCGGGACTGTGTGTCGCACACTTGCGCACTCACCGACTCGGGTAGTACCGCCGCGCAGGTGATGAGCAAGTCCAGTATGGTGGCGGCGAGCGCACTCTCGTCCAGCACGGGCGTGCCGCGCGCCGCCAGCGTCCACTTGAGCTGCGGGACTGTGTGTCGCACACTTGCGCACTCACCGACTCGGGTAGTACCGCGCGCAGGTGATGAGCAAGTCCAGTATGGTGGCGGCGAGCGCACTCTCGTCCAGCACGGGCGTGCCGCGCGCCGCCAGCGTCCACTTGAGCTGCGGGACTGTGTGTCGCACACTTGCGCACTCACCGACTCGGGTAGTACCGCGCGCAGGTGATGAGCAAGTCCAGTATGGTGGCGGCGAGCGCACTCTCGTCCAGCACGGGCGTGCCGCGCGCCGCCAGCGTCCACTTGAGCTGCGGGACTGTGTGTCGCACACTTGCGCACTCACCGACTCGGGTAGTACCGCGCGCAGGTGATGAGCAAGTCCAGTATGGTGGCGGCGAGCGCACTCTCGTCCAGCACGGGCGTGCCGCGCGCCGCCAGCGTCCACTTGAGCTGCGGGACTCCGCCCACGGCGCGCCAGCCCTCCATACTGTTCGCCCAGCACTTCGTCTTGTTGTTGATTTGGCCAGATTTGTACAACTCTTTAAGCTGTTGACAAAAGAAATATTACGTTAATGTTGCTGATTTTAAAATGAATTATAACTGCTAGCGAAAAACTTTAACATCAGGACCTTTGTAAGTAATGATTGGAACACCCTGGGACGCTTCAACTTTTTAATATATGTGTATTATATTATGATAAAAATTCTTGTTACCTGCTGGAAGCTGACGGGGCCGCAGCGCGTGAGCTTGTCCCCCTGCTCGAGGTTGTAGTACCACTCGGTGTCGGAGCCCCCGGGCTGCGCGGGGCCCTCGATGACGTTGCTCTGCGCGGGCACCGTCGCGCGCGACGTATGCAGGTGCGCCAGCGTCATCAGGTCTACTAGTATCCTGGACAAATACGAGATACTTTAGTTACCATGTGATACTAATTTCCGCCCGTGTGCCGATATAAAAAAAGTCATGAAAATATTAATTAAATCGCAAAAATTATTAACTACGAGAGTTAATAGTGCTCAAAAGTGAATTAAAACGAACCGAAGTGAAACTGACACCGAAATCAATGACAAATTTGACTGAGATAGATAGATATTCTTAATTGCACAGAAACAGAACACATGAGTGAAATAACAGCGATAAACAGTACAATAAGCAATAAATGCATTATGAAGGAAATGTTGTCAGATGTGCCAAGAACAGAGTCGTTACGGCAGTATTATTTACCTACATACATAAATTATAGCTAGTACATACCTACACTCAGCACTAGATACCTACCTATATATCTTATCGTTTATTATATAAGTTGGCAAAATAAATGCAACATTCCATTCGAAACATTACCAATCATGTCATTGAATGGACGCTAAACCATCCCATATGTCGTCAAACGGTAATGGCGCTATCTTTCTCTTGACTTAAATAAGTAGGCCATTTGTAAAAGAAAAATTTCCCTTACCTATGAATAACATTAGATACAAATTAGATGAGGCTGGCCAACATTCCATAATTAAAATTCTAATATAACAATAGAACAAAATACCTACTTATTTATAAAAAGTAAGAAACCTACCTGTCTGCTACACTTCACCACAAACTTCACGCCCATACCCAAAGGTTGTGTGTGACAGCAAAGTAAACACATCAGACATTTCCATTCGCTATGGCAGCTGAAATACAGTTGCGTAAATACGATTAACGTAACGTACATGGAACGTGCCTGCATTGAAATCGGATTTCGCTGCACAGTTGATTGACGGTTAAGCTGTAACACCAACTGCGGTAGTACAATTTTGAGGTATTTTGTGTTTCCTTAAATACATAATTTAGTACTCACGAATATTTTATTGTAGGTTATATATACTACTTTTTCGGTACTGTATCTACT